>JBBPMF010000632.1:0-20761 GCA_038090175.1 Austroboletus eburneus | reverse complement strand
TGTCTCGCTTATCGATCGGGGTCAGGTGTGGAGAGGTCGCCTTGAGAGCGGGCCAACGAAACTGACCGTGGAAGAGCTCCAACAACTTCGCAGCATCGACACGTCTCTGCGTCCGTTTGGAAAAAACGATGCCTTGTCTAACAAGGATAAGTTGCTCCGAATCGGCGACGTTGACCTGGGAGGGACTGCGATTCCCGTGTACGACGGAGAGCTCCTTCTCGTCGCACGACTAGACAAAGATTCAAGTTCGGCTTCGCGACCTGCATCGCGTGCACCGTCTCGTCCGCCCAGTTCGGCGATCGAAACGTCGGGAGCGATGGTTCGTACGCCTTCCATCCGAGTGAAACCAAGTTCTTCCCATGGGATCGAGCGAAAGAGTAGCGTGCAGCGGCGGAATTCGCTGCCTGCCATTTCTCAACGGACAAGTCATCCGGTCGTGACCGAGGGGTCTACGGAAAGACCCATTCGAGTGCTCGTGCAAGCGGGGACGCTTGACCGGTTAGTCAACGTACTCATTCACGGTCTCAAGGGCGTCTCTGTTGCGGTGGCGGACGATAATGGGGAAACGTCTCTGCGGGACGGGAATACGAGAGATTTGGTCGTCGATCGCGCCGAGTTTGCTCGGGTATGGTGGAATGTGTTTCGAAGCTTTGTGACGCCCATCGTCTTTTTCGAGGTGAGTGTCGACGTTTTTCCCTATGGACAGTGCTCATTCGACGTGTTAGCTTTTGCGCAAACGGTTCGTGGGGAGTCGGCCGTCTAGCAACACGTCTACGAATGCGCCTATCCACGTCGTGCAATACCGTTCAGAGATTTTCGGGGCTGTCAAGGAGTGGATTACGAGCGGTGGGGGTGCTCAAGACTGTTTAGATGACGTTCAGCTCTATGACATCGTCAGAGCCTTTTTAGAAGCGCCCCTGGATCGTTCAGTGCCCGACTGTCTTCCAGCCGACGACGACGAGGAGCTGGCGCTAGCCTGGGATGAGCTCGAAGTGACGAGAAGGGATACGTTATCGACGTTTATTTCCCACTCGTTGCGTCCACCGTCGCTCGCTGTTGCCGTCCTTCGACCTACGGGAACGGCGTCGCAACCTCGCACTTTTGGGAACCAAGCGCCGGACTTGGATCAGGTTACGCCCGAAGATTTGGTGGACAATCTGGACGCGATGGGGTATGCTGCCTTTAGCAACGTTTCTGAAGAAGTGCGTAATCTCACGCCAATACGCTGCTCAACCTAACGAGATGCAACTGCAGGATTTATTCATCACTGCTGATTTATTGGAAGTACAAAGTGCTGACCGGACGGGTTGGTTCTCTGCGCGGGAGACTAGCTTCTTGGACGATGTCGAGATTCAGACGATGTATTCTCATCTCATGGATGTCGAGCCGACGTCGATGATGTCCGACTCTCAGGACTCTGTGTACCGTGTCCTTCCGCCAAGCGTGCGGAGTTGTGTACGGGCTTACAACATCCTCCGCAGGTGGCTGATCTCGAAACTCGTGGCGCCCAGACTGGGGATTCGAAATCGCCAAGCCCGTATGGACTTGTGTTTACGTGCGATCGAGATCGCGCGCATGCGGAGCCTCGAAGGAGGTGTTGCTAGCTCCGCCGAGCTCCATGAACGACCCGTCGTACGGTCGTTTGTCGAGACCGTTCTCACCGCTGCTATTTTGAGCCCTGAAAGTCGGACGCACCAACGACCGTGGGTGAACGTGGCGAATGCGCGGGGCCTCCAATGTGATAGTCTCCACGCGCTACTCTCACGACCGATCGTTGCGAAAAAATTGTACGGCGATCCGTTGATCGTCGACGTGAGCTGGCTGTTGGAGCGTATACTCGAGATCGTCAGTATACCCAACACCGTGACGATATCGACCGAAGATCCGCAGTCGATTATTAATTTGGACAAGCGCAGGTCAGGCACCCCGTTCTTGTTTTTCTCCTCTGTTTCTCACGGCGTTGACGATTTTGAAAAAAGACACTTGTGTGACGTGATTCTCAATACGCCGACGTTGCTAAACAGGCGAGGTCGGTCTAGAGAAGACGTCGACCGGCGGGATTTTGAGCGGCTGAACAATATCGAAAAGGAAGTGGGCGGTCTCCATTTCGATCTTCGCGGAATCAAGGAGGAAGCGCAGCGAGAAGTCATGCAGGCGCAAACGGGCGGTTCAGGGTCTGCAAAAAAGATCGTTCGGCCTTTCCAGCGTCTCGTGGCGCTGCAGCACGAAAAGAGCAAGCGGGACAAGTACCTGTACGACCGGCTGAGCAAAGACAAGAAGCAGGAGCAATTGCGGATAGAGCGGCGGGACGAGTATCTGAGCAAGGTGATGCGGCCACGCAAACCGATGACGCAGGCGCAGAAGCAGCATCGGATGAAGAAGAGTTATTCGTCTGCCTTTTTCCAGCTGATGCGGCCGATTTCGAGCGCGTTTACGGACAATACGTTGGCGTCGAAAAAGTCGCCTGCGGAGCTCGACTTCGTACCCTCTGGGAAGCCGTCGCTCGTGCTGTCCGTTGTGGGTGCCAAGGTAGCCCATTTCGTGAACAACGAGCGGTCGTACATGTTCCAGTTGGACACGGAGGAAGGGGAGCAGTATTTGTTTCAGGCGTTTTCGAGGCAGGAGATGACGCGGTGGGTGGAGACGATCGCGAACGTGTCCAAGGTTGCTGCGAAACGGCGGTTGACGTACCTGGGTAACTCTCCCAAGCCTCAGTTGTCTGATCATATCATCGACCCTGTCGGCGTGCCGTCCACGTCCCGAGATCCTACCGCTGGTGAGTGGTCGTCTGTGTTTGGGGTAACGGGGGTTACTGACGCTACTTGCCAGTCTTTGGCGTGGAACTCGAGTTTTTGCTCGAACGTGAAGCGAACGGAGCGGATATTTCACCTGGAACGATTCCTTGTGTACTTGCGAGTTGTCTGGCGGAAATAGAGAGCCGTGGGTTGAGCGAAGTTGGTATTTGTAAGTTTGCCCGTTCTTGTTCCGTGCGTGTGTGTGAGACGTGTTCTCAGATCGTATTGCGGGGGCTACTTCGGAGATCAATGCGTTGCGTGACGCGTTCAACAGGGGCGAAATGCCCATTACGGAGAATACGGACGTGTACGCGATTGGCGACTTGGTCAAGTCGTGGTTTAGAGTTTTGCCGGAGCCGGTATTTGCGTCGTCGGCCTATTATGAGATGATAGAGGCTATAAGTTCGTATTTAATTCCGTTCTATATTTACTCTCTGATCGTTTTCCTTCCTTTTAGAGGTCGAGAATTTGCATGCGCGATTATCGAGCATTCGAAGTGTCGTTCACGCGCTCCCACGTGCCAATTTTGACTTGTTGAAGCGTGTCGCCGAACATCTCGACAAGTGCGTTACCATGTTTGGTCTTGGTGCTCTTGTTGACAATGCGCAGGGTCACTGACTTCGAGGAACAAAATCACATGACAGCAGAAGCGTTGGCGATCGTGTTTAGTCCAAACCTGTTGCGGGCGCCTCAAAACGATTTTGCGTTGATCCTGGCCAACATGGGGTATACGCACAAGCTCGTCAAGGCGCTCATTACTCATGTGCGTCACTAAAGCCTGTGTATGACGAGATGCCGATTTTTTTTGCAGTTCCATGTCTTATTTGACGAAGATTACGAGGCGGAGAATGACGTTGAAGAAGAGGATATGGAAGCGCCGATTTTAGAAGAGGAAGAAGAGGAAAGCATCCCGCCGTCTCGATCGACGCGTGCTGGGGACGATGAATGAAGCGTGTGTTTGATCTGTTTGCCTTTTTTTTTCTATCAATGGACGTTGGTGTTGTGTTACTTTTCCCTTCCTTTCCCTTTCCCTTCCCCCCCCCTCCCCTGAATCGACTTTTTGGGCTCCCACACACTCCTTTTTTTTTTTTTTTTGCTCTAGGTCTCTTTTGTCATTGCGGCGCATTTATCAATGGACATGTACAATTCCCAAACACACGGCACTCTTTTTTTTCTTTTTTCTTTTAACTTTCACTGTTCTCGCTCCTTTCACTCTCCTTTTTTTGTGGTGCATCATCCGGTAGTTGGAATTAGGACAAGATCTATTATTGTCCTGCAGCCTAGCTAAATTCATCCGTCAAGTGAACATGATACCTCTTGATCCACCTGCCACACTACAGGATCGCTTATGATCATCGATACTTAGTTACTAGGGACATGCACGGACCTATCTTCAGAACTCATGGCATTACCCCTCGTCTAAGGATTGCGCCTCGCAATCCCGCAAGCCCTCGAGAGCATTAAACCAGACTTCGTCGTCCGAGGATGCTGGCAAGCAGCGATAAGTTGAAGGTTGCATTCGAGAAGGTTGCGTTCGAAAGTGCCGTTTTCCCAGTTAAATAGCTTCCGAGAAATGTGAGGTCGAGTGAAGTATTCGATAGGGCAAAAGCGGAGGTGCATGGTGGGGATAGGGCGAGGTTTGGCGGGATGTGCGGGATGAAAATCGGTGACGGCTTTGTGCTCGTGTGAGTTCAGAAGCGCGTTCCATTCTCTTTGCTCCCGCGGAAAGCCCTTCCAATGGATGAGGTACTCGAGATAATTACGACGTAAGTAAGAATCCAAGAATTCCTCGATCTCTTGCTCCTCGAAGTCTTCAATCAGGTCTGGAGGTGGTGGTGGGGGTTTCTTTTGGGAGGAAAATGTAAAGCAAGAGAACACACTCGTTAAAGACAGGGTAGATAACTTTCCAGGTCGCGGGAAGCTGTAGTTTGAACGCGCTCTCGTCATGTTTGCTGAGATTGACGAGCGGACCGTAACGTTACTAAAGCTTATTGTCCAATTTCTTTGTCGGCCGGTCGGACATGATGTGCGTGGCCTCTAACCAGATGCGATCGCCAATTTGATAGTCGCAGGAAGGGGACCATTTCCGATCGTAATGTCATCGGTTGCTTCCCTCAATGCTGCTTCAGCCTCGGAACGGGTTTTCTTCATCCAGTCTAGACAAGAGGAGATATGAGAGGGAGAAGAAATGAGTCTCCCGCACTCCACAGTACAATGAACCTCGGTGAGGTTCCAACTTAACTGGAACGCGGACTTGCTCCGGAGGACCCGAAATGCACCAAAATGTATGCTGGTCTGCTTACAGACGGGTGGTGGCGAAGCGGAGAAATGAGTGAGAACGAGATAAGGGAAAGGGGGCTGAGGTGTGCAAGCCCGGGGCCAAAACGGACACTGACAGGGTGAGCAGCGCCAAGTGGCCGTCGTGGCCGACTTGTTCAATTCTCGGCCATCTCTGTAACTTTAGGATCATTGGTAGCAAAACATGATGGCTGACGAGTTCGTAAACTCCCTGGACACTCGGGAACCCGAAGAACTCCGAGTCAGTGACACCATGTGAGTCGTAGAATACTTCATAGTGCCACCGTAACATGGATGCCTTTTCGTAGCCTCGTAGGGTGATATATTAGGGAATTGTGAGATATATTAGGGAATTGGGTTGGGAGCCAGGAATGAACGGAGATAAATGTGAATCGATGGGTGCATTGATAAGGAACACGTGAGTGTCGTACCCCAAGTACACGACTGCGCCTCCTTCTTTCATTCGACCACCACCGGTGTTCACGCATGTCTCACCCGGGGTTGAGGAATAAGCAGGGGGACGGCGAGTACCTGAAGAAAAAGCACGAAGAAAAGCTGACAAAACCACAGATTTGAAAGAAACTAGTGCGGCTCACCGAAAAGAAGTGAAACTTGTCAAAATCGACATTCCAGGAATCATATATTCGCTTGCTTTCCTCTTCGAAGGGAAGCATTTTGCGACCGGTGGTGATGATGGCATGATTCGGTATTGGAGTGCGGAAGACGGAAAGAAAGTGGGAGAGGCAATAAATGTGGGAAGTGAGGGCGAGTTTTACGACATCGCGGTCTCACAAGACGGACGGTGGCTCGTGGGCGGGACTCGGAATGGATCACTCAAAGTGTGGCGGGCAAACAGCCGCACAAAGGTGAACGAGTTCAAAGCACACGGTGCCTCGGTGCCCGCAGTGGACATCTCTCCAGACGGGACGAGAATCGCCAGCGGATCAAATGACGGAACTGCTTGCGTCTCGTCGCTCCTTGCTGGCGAAAAAATATTCGAATGGGAGCACGATAACTGGGTGATAGGAGTCAAATTCTCTCTGGATGGTCTTCGCATCGCCACCGCAACGTTCAACACAAACATTCGCATCTATGACAGCCACAACGGTCATTTGCTCGTCGACACGCCTATTCGAGTCATCGCGGCTTTCAACACTTCGCTTGCCTGGGATAACAGCACCAGCAGTAAACTATTCGTCGCCTCGCATAGTGGAAACATCTATTGCCTCGATGCCGCATCCGGGAAAACTATCACATCCTGGAAAGTCCATGAAAGAGGATATATACGCATCGCGCTCGCACAGAACAACAAATTTATTGCAGTAGTCAAAGGGTCTGCGGTGTCGTTCTGGGATACTGTCACGCACAAACAGATTGGGACCACCATCCAAAGCAAGGAGGACATCAAGTGTATAGCCATCGCAGACAACTACGACTTGGTGATGGGCGGGTCAGGCCGAGTAATCATTCGCAATCTCTATGACATTCTTCCCTCTCATTATCTTGATACTGTACGTGCTAAATTCATTCCTACGAATTCCTTTCATGACAAATCATTGTTTGGCTGCTACAGACGTCTCACAAATGTGTCACTCCGCATATGTCAAATGTAAGTCTCTGTCAACAGAGCTGACACTTGTTCCAATTCCATCCGTTGATGCTTGCAGCTCGTCGATGCTAGCCCCGTCGTACTGCAATCCTGGAAAGAGGACAAGTTACTCGAGGCGATCAAGCTGTTGTCGAAAGAAAGCAAACAATCCACGAAAAGAGAACACATCTATGCCAACCGGGCGATTATCCGAGCACGTCTCCATCAATGGGACCTGGCCATTCGAGATGCTCAAAAGGTGCTGTCGTTTTCTTCGTGTATTTTCATTCACACTAACTACGTTATAGTCGATCGCACACAAGCACACAGCACTGGCTTACGTTGCATACAGCATGGCGTTATTCGGTAAAGAGGAGGTTAAACGTGCCAGAGAAGAATACAACCTACTCTTTTATCATTGCGATGTGTTCGATACAGACATGTGCTTCTTGTCTCTTGTCAAGGTTCGTTTCTGACACGTCCTGTGTGGCCTATCTGTCCGTGACCGTCCGATAGGCGATCGTCATATTTACATCGGGAAATCGCCAAGAAGGTATAGCGCGTGTCACCGATATGATTATGCTCTGTCCAGGTGTGTTACTGTGCAATTTCATTCAGGTACTGCATCATATTCGTTTCCTGGAAATGCTTTAATGATGTTTTACAGGCACATATGCATGCCGTTGTCGGAAAATTGCACATGCGCAAGGGAGAATACGACGCGGCACTTAAACTTTTCAATGACCTGGGTGGTGAAATGCAAGTTCCCTTCTTTCTTCCTAATCCACATTTCGAAACCATATCTCTGGCAAGTCTCCTTTTCTTATCATAACGCGAGAGTTGTTCACACTGTATCAAGATGTTTGGCTGGACAAGCGATACAGATGAACTAAGGCTCATACTTTACCAGCAGAAGTGCGAAGCGCTGCACGCTGTCCAGCGCCAAGAGGAAGCGATTGGCTTGTTCCGGATTGCATTCAAGGACCTAGAGGAGCAATCAGAGACGAGAGAAGAAGTCAAAGAATGGTTTCAAAGTGAGCGATGTGATTATTGATGCTAGATATATGTATCGAACCATGCTTTGCGTACAGAATTCTCCCAGAAGTGTGAGCCTTCAACAGGCGTTAATACTGTTTGTCCTCCAATGCGTCTCGGCCACATTCAGAGATTCATGGAGTACCTCCGATCGTAATTGTGGGTTTCTCACATGGTCCTTTGGTGCAGCGATGACGTTGTTCATTCATCGCTTTAGTCCGAGTCTGTTCTACTCCTGCATCTGTTTTTTTACTCCAATACGTTTGCTCGTCTTCTCACCAATAAATTCCCAGTGAATGCATATACCATTGATTGCTCTACACCTTTCATTTCTCATTGGGACATAACTAGCAACGATGCGGCGAATGACCCTTTGATACAGTAAGACGAAGAGGGAGAAAAAGCCAGAACATTCTATCACAGACGGGCGCATAGGATATACAAATATAAAGTCAGTTCCAATTCTTGTTGTGATTTTTGATGGAACTCGTCGTACCCCGCGAGACGGACGACTGTACTGATTCAGCGAGGAAGGCCCGCTTTCCTCGTGCTTGTGCATGTGCTCCGGATAAGCGCCATTGGTGTATCGTTTGAATCATGTCAAAATGAGGATTGTGTGCCAAGGCAGTTGCACAACGCTGTCAAGCAATCGAGCATAGGAAGTCCTGGATCTCGAAACATCTTGAGATTATGATCGAAGAAAGTCGCATCACACACTCCTTGTTTCTCACTTCAGGTCAATGGTACTCATGGTGGTGTTCAGTGATATTCGACAAGCTCGAAAAAGTCGCGTGAATGGTTTTGAGCATGGGCCATGGTACAAGATTGACCAATGGGCATGAACTGAGGCAATCTTGTTGGTCAAGCTCAAGGTTGAGCAAAATCACCTCAAAGCCTGACACTGACTGCACAAGTCAAGTCACCTCAACTTCAAGTTCAACATACTCTCTGTTAGGACCTCTAGCAAGGCCTGGCTAAATGCCTCAAGTTACTTGCTAAAGCAATAACTATTCTGTGAATGAGAAACATTCACTGGTGAACAATGCCCTTATATACATGCAGATGTGACTCTAAACTACATTATCAATCACTGGCCCTAAAGTATGACATTACTATGACATCATGGATCATGTGATATGGAATGGGTCTAGAAGTCATGTGTCACTTACATGCAATAAGATAAGAAGAAAAAGAGTCTTTATACTCTTTTTGGCCAATCTACAACTTACTTTTATGTCACTTTTTACAATCAAGCATGAAAAGTGTGAACCTACTTTCAAAGGTAGACTATAGCAGTTCTAGCTGGACAAAATAGAAAAAAAAGGGAAATCATATAGAAAATTTTTGATTTCACAAATGGTGATTTGGATTTTGCAAAAGTTGAATGAATATAGAAGCTGCTAGTCGTGGGAAAATAGTCATATATGCAACATCATTATCCAGATCTCTCAGCTTGCCTCCATTGATCTGGGCATTATGGATCCTGAGGTATCAAGTTGATGGTCAAGTGATGTGACCTGTTCTGGTGTAAGGGGACAACCTACTTCAGGAATGTCAATGTTTGAGAGTCTGTTTGGTTTGTGCATGACAACTGGATTACAGCTGCATTGGTCAGCAATGTTGGGCTGACACTGCCTGACAGTGATGTTGGAGGATGTGTAAATCATCAATTGTGTTTGTTGTAAACACACATATCACACACATGTCATATAGTCATGTGTACAGATAAACTAAACAAGTCACATATGATCACAGCAATTGTATCCCCTAAGATATCTAATCAATAGACATGCTATTGATTAGATACTCCAGTACAGTAGAGTAGTATATGTATAAGTATGACTACACTCTAGGAAAATAGCATCTTGTAACTTGTTATTGACCCCCAATCATCCTACCTGCCCACATCCAATCAAATCTAAGCTTTAATATTACATATTACTCACCTATCTAATCTTCACATCACACATCATTTCTCACATTGGTTATAAGCCCTGGCTTGTGCCATTAATCCTTGCTCACTATGTCTGCATTGAGCACTGCTTCACCATATCTGCAAGGGATACCACCTCCACAAGGGACACCATCTCCTATTCTGCTGCAAACACCTATTGCACAGCATACTCCACTGCCTACCATGGCAACTCCTTCACACAGATCCACTGGAGATCCCAACAACACTGATTACTCATACACTGCCTCTAAAATAGAAAAATTAAAGAGTGACAACTGGAACTCCTGGAAAGTCTGAATGAGAATTGCACTTTAAGAAAGAGGCATCTGGGACTCTGTAACAGGAGTAGAAGTAAAACCTCAGGATCCTATCACCACTGCAAAATGGGACAAAAAGAACCTGAAAGCTTGTGGATTTATCACAGCTACTCTTTCAAATGATGAAATCCAACATGTTCAAGACTTTGATATAGCTGCTCAAATGTGGGACACCCTCCACACTATGCATGAACCCTGCAGCATGATCACTATCTACATCAACAAAATGCACCTTTATAATATGTACACATGCTAAAGAAGGCGAACCTGTTTATACACATCTCACCACAATGTGCACACTCTGTGAACACCTCATGGCAACCAATTACATCATCACTGATGACAAATTCAAATTCATTTTAGTTAACACACTCCCACACAGCTGGGAATCATGAGCTATCTCATATCTCAGATATCACCAATTCCAGTCATTTATGAATCACCAAGTCCAAGCTATAACTATCTATGAACTTTTGTTTCTCATCAATGAAGAAGAATTGCACCACAATGAATGAGAAAATGGTGACTTTTCTTATACTTTTCATGGTAATGCCCAAATGGGGCAACAGCACCCACCATGTGGTACCTGTGGATGCTGCAATCATGCAACTCGAATGCACACAAATGTAATTTTTGTGCCAAATTTGGTCATAAATCTTCGGCCTGTTGGAGAAACCCTGCCAATAAAGGCAAAGGGAGGACCATTATCCATGACCAGGCCAAAAATAGATCTGACAAAGATTTGAATCAAGAAAAAGGGAAAGAAAAAGTAAATGCCACAAAAACATCAGATAGTGATATAGACATGAACAATGTATCCTTAAGCCCTGTAGTCAACGAGAATGATGATGTTGATTTTTCTGCTTACTCATGGATTGTCAATCCAGTGCCACATCACACATATGTGCTGAATGAGATGCATTTTTAGAATTCACACCTATACCTAAAAGGTCATCCAAGGATTAGGTGATTCCCCCATTGAGGCATGTGGCTGTGGTTCAGTTATTGTTCTTAGCTGAATTGGCAATCAAACTCTCTGGATTTGATTAAAGGACATCCTATATGTGCCCACTGCCCATGAGAATATCATTTCTCTTGGATGTATTGATGCCACTGGTGGACACACAGTCTGCACACATGGGAAAATAGATATCTATGACTTTCAAAAACACAAATTAGCTTTGGGGAAATGTAAGAATCATTTATATTATCTACAAGTGCATACCAACTCATGCACTGAGGAGAATCACTTTTCTATTCAAGTGAAGCATAGCTACACTTGGGAAGAGTGACATAAATGCCTAGGCCATATTGGAACCAGTGGCTTAACAAATCTATATAGGAAAAACTTTGTTAATGGTTTTTCCATTGCCAATAGTCCTCAAAATTTTGATTGTAATGCCTGTATCCAATCTAAACATGTCTGTAACCCTATTCTCAAAAGAGGTAACCACTGGGTTACCAACCAGGTGAGCTTACTCATATGGACTTATGAGGACCTGTCCCCACACCCTTCCTCACTGGACACAAATATTATACTTCCTTTGTTAACAATGCCACATGCTAAGGTAAACTCATGTATCTCAAACACAAGAGTGAGATGCCTGACAAGATAAAACACTACCTACAATGGGTTGAGCACCAAGGTGGGAAAACACCCCAAATGATCTATGTTGATAATGGACATGAATATATGAATCACAATCTGATCACATGGTGCCTTAATAAAGGCATAGAAACTCACACAACTACTCCATATACTCCTGAGCAAAATGGCATTGCTGAACAATATAATAGAACTATTGTTAAGTTAGGCAGGGCCATGATCCTACCCTGCAATGTGCCCCCAGAACTTTGGCCTGAGGCAATGACTCATGCATCTTACATTTGCAATTACACTTATACATGTGCCATTACTGATTGCATACCTTATCAAAAATGGACAGGCCATCAACTGGATATTTCCTCTATCCAGGAATTTGACATGCCAGTTTGGATTTTGTGTGAAGATTGCAAACCTTCCAAGTTGGAAGTCAAATTACACAAGCACTTGTTTGTCAGTCATTTCAATGATGCTAAAGCTATCAAATATTATGATGTGAGTATGTGACATATTAAAGTCTCACATAATTATAGGTTTCACAGTTCAGCTGGACCTTACACTGCTTGTCAATCTGAGGGGGAGTCACACATCAGATTCTACACCAGATATGACATTAGATAACCAAAAACAAATAACTACTCTATATGAGGAATGACCTGCAAAATGATTGAAAAATATACATGAAAAAGACATTTCCAATCACTAATCTGATTTGGATGATGATTTATCTAATCTACAAGAGACTGACAATGATGACAAAGATGAAAATACAAATTCCTTGTCTGCTGATCAAATATATTTGGCTTTTATAGATACAGATGTTGGTGAAAGAAATCCACTTACACTAAGTGAAGCAGAATGGTCCCCACAATGATCTGAATGGGAAAAAGCAACTCAGACAGAACTGGACATGCTTAATAATATGGGCACATGGGAATTGACCAAAGCTTCAAAAGACTGAAAACCAATCAGTAATAATTGGGTTTTTGTATGGAAATACAATAAAAATGATGAGCTAGAAAAATATAAAGCTTGATTAGTTGTTTGTGGCTTCTCACAAGTCCCTGGCACAGACTACAATGAGACATTCTCCCCTGTTGTCCAACTCAAAACAATTTGGACAATATTAGCCTTAGTAGTCACTGAAGATTAGAAAATCCAACAAATGGGTGTAAAAGACACATACCTCAATGGCAACCTAAAGAAGGACATATACATGAAACAACCAGATGGATTTAATGATGGCACAGCCCATCTGTGTCATTTAATAAAAACTATTTATGGATTAAAACAATTTGGATGTACATAAATGAAATTAAAAAATGGATGAAAAATTGACTTGTGTAGGCTTTGAACATTTATAATCAGACCCCTGCATCTACATACAAAATAAGAATGATGTTATGAACACTCTTTTCACTATTTAAAAACTTGCTCATGGCAGGAGTCAAACTTCTAACTTCCTATATAAGGAAAACCCCTATCAGTACAAAGCCATTAGAACTTAGACATTTTCCAGCATAACTTATCACATGACTGCTTACATCAGCAGTCTAGACCACAAGTCACATGACTTGCCACATGTCCAAGGGCCAGATCCTTATCTCTTATCTGTGATGTCATGATGACATCACACATCATATTTCACATGATGCATGCTTCTTTACTTCCTTCTCTCACAGATACACTTCTTTATGACTTATGCTTTCTTATTAGCCAATCATGTATTTTCTTCTTATCATGATATGATGTCTCTTTATGGTATTTACCACAACATGTACAAACAGTAGAGATAGTATATAAACCCCAGAACTTTGAGGCTGGAGTCCCCAGCTTTGAAGTCTTGAAGATTCCCTCCTACCATTGCTCATAAGGATCCAAAGGGATCATACTCCTTATTCAAGGGTTTAAAGAGGCCATTGTTACGATCACTCTTTTCACTATTTAAAACTTGCTCATGGCAGGAGTCAAACTCCTGATCTCCTATTTAAGGAAAACCTCTATTGGTACAAGGCCACTGGAGCTTAGATGTTTTCCAGCATAACTTATCACGTGACTGCTTACATCAGTAGTCTAGACCACAAGTCATGTGACTTGTCACATGATCAAGGGCTAGACCCTTATCTCTTATCTATGATGTCATAATGACATCACACCTCATGCCCAACATACCCATCACATGAGGCATGCTTCTTAACTTCTTTCTCTCATGGACACGATTCTTCATAACTCATGCATTCTTATCAGCCAATCATGTATTTTCTTCTTATCATGGTACAATGTCCCTTTATGGTATTTACCACAACATGTACACACAGTAGAATAGTATATAAACCCCAGGACTTTGAGGCTGGAGTCCCCAGCTTTGAAGTCTTGGAGATTTTCTCACAAGCTTATTGCTCTAAGGACCAAAGGGTCACTCAGCTCTACTCTTTGCTTCATCTTTATTTTTGAGTTGTTTCAGCCATTACACATCTCTTTACTGCAGGGCATTAGGAGTTGTTTCACTACTTCAAAGCTACCTTAGCACCGACAATGGTCTCTGCTGTACGACAAAGATTCCTACTCTTTATTTTACTCTTAGCCGGACTCTCTCAGTGAGGAGGGCCCCAAGACAACAATGTATGGAAGGAGACCATCACAACCCTTCAGTGGACTTGTTCCCCTGTTTAACAGTGAGCACCCAGGCTCCTATTGCCTAACTAGTAGAGGAAAGCAGGAGTTAGCTGTGTCCTGGAGCAAATACCTAAGGGATGGAACATGTTTTCACACTCACTAGGAGTGACCCATGATCAATCAGGTGATCCTGTGCATGTCTGCTGTGCAAGCTTGGCTCCAGTAGGATTGGTTGGATTAGGAAACAGGCAGATGCCAAAATAGCATCAGTGCATGAGGCTTCATTAGAAGTCCATTTTGGAAAAGAGTGAAAGAAGCCCTGTCCTAGCAGGCACCCATGACTCCCAGTAGAGCTATGGCTGAGGAGATGACACATGAACAGGAGGCAGTGG
Source organism: Austroboletus eburneus (assembly GCA_038090175.1). Lineage (NCBI taxonomy): Eukaryota > Fungi > Basidiomycota > Agaricomycetes > Boletales > Boletaceae > Austroboletus > Austroboletus eburneus. Next base: position 6,163 of record JBBPMF010000632.1, on the reverse strand, counting down.
CCCCTGTATTACCTAGACCACTAAGGAGAGTCTCAGCTAGTGAAGACCTCAAGATGTTCTTTCAAGGAACCTCTGTTGAGCGGGTTATAGACACTCAGAAGGAGAGTAGCTTTCATGATGCAGAAGAAGATCCTTTTGCAGTAAAAGAACCATGATCCTCAGAGGACTACAACACAAGCAACATTGCTCCAGTGTATCTGGAGTTATCTTATTTGGTCAATGAGTTGTCCACCATGTCGAGCATGGTAGCTCAGTTAAAAAAGACAATCACTGAGCAGACCGAAACAATCAAAGAATTACAGGCGGCTCAGAAAGCTGACACTGCAGCATTCAAAAATGCTATGTGAAACATCACACGAGCACATGACAGAAGAGCAGTATGCTCTTGCCATGTCACAAGAAATGATCACTTCTTGATCTAATCCAAAGGTGGTAGTCAAAGAAGAATCCACAGAGTTGGCAAAAGAAGCTGCTCCTGTTTTGGAAAAGAAGGCAGAGAAAGCACTCTCTGCATCCACATGATGGGCAGATGAACCTATTTCAATCAAAGGAAAAGAAGTATCTCAGGCAGTAGCCAAGATACATGAGGAGCGTTCAGCAATATTCGAGGCCAAAGAGAAAAAGAAGTCCACCCTTGCATTCATTAGTCACAGGCTTGGCATGGGCTGATACACAGAAGCAGTCCCATGAACAAATTCACTGCTCAGAAAGTCAGCATTAATAAAAGATCATGGTCTTGCAGTAAAAAATGAGAACTGCCAAGTGGAAGCAGGACCTTCCATTCCCAGAGAAGTCATCATTGAGCCAAGATCCATGAGACCCCTTACAGTGAGGCCCAGTGCTTTGAATTTGAAAAAGAAGTCAGCCACATGCTTTGCATGCAGAAAGCAAGGCCATTTGGCAAAAGACTGCAGATCACCCAAACCCAAGTATAGGGCTTGTGGATGGCAAGGCACCCATAAGGAGGGTTGTCCTTTAGAACTGGTGATGGCCAGCGAAACACATTGCAGTGCAGCACCATCTAAAACCATTCAGGGAAGAGGAGCTGTTCAGACAAGATCTGAAACATGCCCATGCTGTAAATTTATCTGGCAAGAAAGCCAGGACATATTCATGAGTGTCTGCAGTGTGGCACTATCAATTTATTGAAGGCATGACAGTTTTTCAGTGTCTTAGATTGGGAAGAGAACGACAGAAACATTGAGATCCCAGGAGAGGACATTGATAATGAACTTCTACCAGGAGTTAGGAGATCTGAGAAAGGTAAAGCCTGCAGATCTTGCCACTTCTATTTTGGGCACAGTAACACATGTCCTTTCAAGTCCAAAGCATGGATCAATGAGATTGATCTGAGATCACTCAATCATTCCCTTAATGTACAAAGAAGATGACTAGCTCATCCTTAAGATAGTTACAAAGATGTATTTATTTCCAAGGAATCCCCCATCAAAGGTGACAGAGTTAAGGGTGGTGGGCTAGCTGAAAGCCACCAGGTTAACTTAATCAGGAATGAAAGATACAAAGTTCTCAACAAGAATCCAGTAATCCTTGAAACTGGATCTCTACAGATGGTATTGACATGCAAGAAATTGCTCACATGAGAGTTGAAGAAGAAGCTTCTGACTTCCCTGAAGAGATCTTTGTGTGCACAGTTCATCAAAGAAAAGACATTAAAATGAATGTTTCCATTGACTCAATGTCAAACTCTCTTCTTTCAGTTGAAGTTCTGCTTGACAGTGGGGCTAACCGGCTTTTCATAGATGAAGCATGGGTTGTGAGACATGGCATCCCCATGAAAAAACTTACATGCCCTATACCAGTATTTAACATGGATGAATTCAAGAACTCTGCTGGGAATATTACACATTCCACGGACTTGATCATAGAATTCAATGGATACAGGGAAAAAATGATGGCAGAGGTCACCAATCTGGGAGGAACCACCCTGGTTACAACTGGCTTCTATGCCACAACTCTGAGATTGACTGGCAAAAAGGCACTGTCAAGATGACATGTTGCCCTAAAAGTTGTTATTTATTACAAGACTGTGCTATCTGTATCTGTGATGTGGCAGAAGAAGAAGACAAACAGGAAGAAGCTTGGAGAGGCTACTATGCATGGGCTGTGCTAGAAGTGCCACCCAAACTGTTACAAACACTTTTTTTCCTATTTAAAAACTTGCTCATGACAGGAGTTGAACTCTTGACCTCCTATATAAGGAAAACCCCTATCAGCACAAAGCCATTGAGACTTAGATGTTTTCCAGCATAACTTATCATGTGATTGCTTACACAATCTAGATCACAAGTCACATGACTTGTCACATGCTCACAGGGCTAGACCTTTATCTCTTATCTATGATGTCATGATGACATCACACCTCATGTTTCACATGATGCATGCTTCTTTACTTCTTTCCCTCACAAGCTTACTGCTCTAAGGACCAAAAGGTCATATCCTCTATTCTTTGCTTCATCTTTATTTGAGTTGTTTCACAAACCTTCCGAAAAGTCACTAGAAGAGCTTGTACCTAAATGCTACCATAAATGGCTAAAGGTCTTCTCTAAAGAAGAGTCAAAGTGGATGCCCATAAGAAAACCACCTTGGAATCACACCATAGATTTTAAAGAATCATTCCAACCTAAGAAGGGAAGAATCATACCTCTGTCTATGACAGAACAAGAAGAAGTATCATCATTTATCAATGACCAACTAAGAAAGGATTATATACACCCTTCTAAGTTCTCTCAAACTTCACCAGTGTTCTTTGCTCCAAAGAAGAATGGACAAAAGAGGATGGTACAGGATTACAGATACCTCAATGAGCATACAGTAAAAAATTACTAGCCACTGCCATTAATTGGACAACTGGTAGATAAATTAAAAGGGGCTAAATGATTCACAAAGATGGACCTTTGCTGGAGATACAATAACATCTGCATCAAAGATGGTGACAAATGGAAAGCTGCCTTTATATGCTTCTGTGGTGTCTTTGAACCCTTAGTCATGTACTTTGGGTTATGCAACTCCCTAGCCACATTTCAAGCAATAATGAATGAACTTTTCACAGACATCAAAGACATCTGCATGGTTTACATTGATGATCTAATGATATTTACAAAGACAAACTCTCAAGAAGAGCATGAGGGGGCTGTGCAAAAAGTCCTTGCTTGACTTGAAGAAAATGATTTATATATTAAGCCAGAGAAATGCACATTCTTTGCCAAAGAAGTAGAATTCCTAGACATGACTGTAGGAAAAGATGGAGTTTGCATGGATGAATCCAAAGTGAAAGCAGTCCTAGAATGGCCAATCCCAAAGAATCACTGTGGAGTTAGAAGCTTTATGGGATTAGCTAATTTTTATTGTCAGTTCATTGCTGACTATGCTTCTATTGCAAGACCATTGAATGACCTTATCAAGAAAGATGTTCCATTCACATGAAGCAAAAAATGTCAAGAAGTGTTTGACACACTTAAAAAGCAATTTACCACTGCTCCAGTGCTTGTCTTCCCTGACATTGACTGTCAGTTTTGAGTAGAATGTGATGCCTTGAATTATGCCACAGATATAGTGTTATCTATCCAAAAAGAGGAAAAGTGGCATCCAGTCACCTATTACTCTCACTCAATAAATGACCAGAAAAGAAATTACCCAGTCACAGATAAAGAGCTTCTCTCAGTAATATGCACATTAGAAACATAGAGGCATTATCTAGAAGGAGCTAGATTCCAGTTTGAGATCTGGAATGACCATTAGAATCTCCAATGGTTTATGGTCAGATAGGATCTGAATCAATGACAAGCATGCTGGGCACAATATTTATCCAGGTTTAACCATATATGGTACCACAAGCCTGGTGCTACAATGGGAAAAGCAGATGCACTCTCCCATAGGAAAGACCATGTGGAGGGAGTAGAACAAGATAACAAGCAGGTTCTTGTCATACTGCCAGAACAGATCAGAACTATCCAGATCCAAGATGAGGGTGATAAATTATTTGAACAAATAAAGACTGCAACCCTTCTACTAAAGGAGAGCAAAATTTAGGAGCTTTATGAAAAAGGCTTCATAGATAATGTCAGTGGTCACTTCCTCAGAACCAATGACAACAAGATCTTTGTCCCACCAGATGAAGATCTCTGAAGAGACATGGTAACAAACTGCTATGACATGCATTCTGCTGGCCATTCAGGTCAGGAGAAAACCCTAGATCTGCTGTGCAGACATTATGATTGGCCAGGAATGACCACTTATGTAAAGGAATACATTGCTAGATGTGATGTGTGTCAAAAAATGAAGACAGGCAATAAGCCACCAGCCAGCAAGCTTGAATCTTTGGAGGTTTCCATGGCCCCATGGATAGACATATCAGCAGATTTCCTCATGGATCTCCCTCTATCTAATGGAAGTGACTCTATTCTCATCATCATTAATCAATTCAGCAAAAAAGTAGAGTTCATTCCCATCAATAAGACAGCAACTGCCCTAGAGACAGCTTACCTATATGTTACACGTGCGCAATGTCCAGTCTCAGTGTGTCCTCAAAGGCGACACAACGTCCTATAGAAATCCTAGGGGGTTCTCTGCTGAGACTCCAGACTCAGGCAGGAATGAGACTAAATACTGCGTATAATTGCGCAGATCTAGCTGGGGAATGTACATGGCAACTATGGGCTACTTATACAGTCCGGAACCATCTCGGAACGGAAAAATAATGGTTGGGACACATGGTATGCTACAACGGCCTCGTGGAGTCAGTGATAAGAATGGGATGACACAGTCGCCGAAAGGAGAGGCAAAAGGAGGAGCGGAGGTCCATGACGAAAACAGTTCTAACAGCACATGGCAAGGGTTACAAAAGGGGGAGAAGAGACGAACAGGGTGAGTCAAGAATAGGAATCTCCATATGTCCATATGGAGCATAGTCTTCGGGAAATAGAGTCCAGTAGCATTCCGGGGGTAGTCCATCTTCCAGTGTCCATTCCGGTAAAGTGTTGAAGAGTTCCAATGGTTCCGGAATTCCAGAACCTTCGGAAGCGCGGGAAGGTGGTTCGGAAGCGTCGGAACCGCGGGAATCAGTTCCAGAACCTTCGGAACTGTGGACACTTGTAACATTACCCTCTTCTATCCATTGAAGACCCTCTTCAACACCTAAAGTTGCCCCCTGCAGAATCTCCATCGTTGAAGACGACATTGTCATCATTGAAATCTTCTGGGTTGAAGCATTCGGCAGATGAGTGCCCCATTCCATTACAGGAAGAACATCGGTTGGAAGGGCATTCCCTTTGAATATGTCCTGGGGCTTTGCACTGGCAGAAAGGGCAGGTGTAAATGGGACAGTTGGGTCATAGGTGCTCGACGCTTCCACATTGGAAGCATGCGAGTTTGTTGGACTTCCTACTTCTGCGAGTTGGTCCAGGAGTGGGTCTTGGGGGAATGGGAATGGGGTCGGGGGACGACGTTTCTTTCTGTTTTCCTTTTTCCTTTCCTCCGATTGGACTCGTGCTCTGTCCCTCACCTCCTTCAATCGATGATAGAGGCTTCTTCAGGCCATCTCGAACAGGTAAAACCTGGGTGGTTTGGGGGATGGAGGTCGTGGCCAATCCTTCTGCCATTTGTAGGGCTGCGTCCCTAATTCTCCTCTCGGCCACAGCGATTCCTCCAAGTAATGGTCCCGTGCTTCCCATGATGGGAGGGTTCCAGGTGTGGCTGGTCCTGTTAAGCTTCTCGACAATGGGGGTGAAAGAGGGTGAAATGGCGAGGTGGTCATGGGCAAGGTCCAAGAGGTAGTTTTCCCCTTGTTCCTCAGTGAGGGCTCGGAGGAGGGGTCAGAGGTAGGGGGCCAAAGCAACTCGGGAGAATGTGTTGATAATTCTGAAGATTCCAAGATCTGCGAGGGTTTGACAGATTTGGATTCATCCTTCAGCCAAAGAGTGTTCGAGTGCGTAATCAAGCGATTCTGCTGGTGTTGGATTTCTTCGAGCTCTTTCGTGATTGAGTCTGACAGAGAGTGAGAGTCGTTGAAAGGCTGCAATAAGGGGGGGGAAGATGGGTGCTTCATCATAGAGGGGGTGAGAGACGAGGTAGTGGTAGAGGGCGGGGCATTCAAGGATCGATACCAGGAGGGTGTTTTGAAAAACAGGGGGAAGTCTATGTCCTC
>JBBPMF010000631.1:0-20761 GCA_038090175.1 Austroboletus eburneus | reverse complement strand
ACATATTCTTTATTTCGTTATGCATTCTTTCCCTAGTTTCATGATGGAGACAAAGTTTGAGTGAGAGAAGTTCAATACTTCACTCAGCTTGCCGTTCATCCAGGGCCTTACACACAAGAGTGGTCTTTCGAAGATGTCACCATTCTCAAACTCTATTCAGAACCAGATGTTGACCTTTTTCGTCTTTCTTCACAGATTCTTGCCGCATCATTCCTGCTTGGTGACTACTTTATCTGCAATGTCAAAAGTATTCTTAGCATTGTTGCAATGATCCCTCGTGTACTAACATTACCATCTGGAGTTGAATCGGAACATTTTTGTATGATGGAAAAACCAGGAGTAGATATTTCGGATCTTGGGGTACCTTACAGCATATACTCAGAGTCAGGAGCTGATGATGATAAAGGTGGTGATAATGCAGATGTCAAATAGCAACACTTTGTATTCAGTATCTTGAACAAGAACATTGTATGTGACACTATTAATATTAGACTTTGATTGAGAGTTTCAATCTCAGCATATTATCTTATCTCCAGCCTGCTTCAATTTCTACTACCATCACGATGTCTCAAGAAGCATCCTCTGACCCCAATCTTCTTCAAGCATCAAACACTTGTAAAAATAGCAACAACCCTATACTTGTAGATGGAATCGCAGACCTATTCACAAGAAAAAAACCAAGGTAAAGAAAATTTTCTGTAATTGGAAGCCAAATATTGCTACTAACATGTACTTAATAGTCTAACTATAATGCAACTTGATAAAGCCAAGTATGAGCTGACTGGAAGAAAGCTCGCGTGTCTATTCGATTCATTTGGATCACCAAAAACTGTGATCCATGTCAGCTTAAACATCAATGTGGGTCGTGAGAGTGACATTGACATGTATTATGATACATATATTTAAATGCGGATACAGTTACTAACTATCTATCATAACAGGAACTCCAATGTTATGATGCAGCAACTCCGCTTCTATGAAGCAATCCTTACCCATTCGCAAGGGTCAGAGGAAGAGATGGCCAAACTGGAGGACAATGAATTAAGAGATATATGCAGTTGGGTAAGTCAATACATGCGCTGTATTCTCACCATCAATACTGACTTCTTGTGTCTATATAATGACAGATATGAGAAGCCAGCACTCAACTGACCTCAGTTCTGTGAAGGACATTGGTCTCACGTACATACTGTGTGATCCCATAAAATTGGCTTATTTGTTTTAGTGTGATCAGGGTGCCTCAAGAAAATCACATCAACACCGGTGCATCTAATTGGCTGTCCTTTTTCTATGCAAACAGCATTTATGACCCTGAGAACAAACTGAAGGGTTTGTTTTGCAGCCTCGCTGCCTTTCAGGTATGTTTTATTGTTCTTCCATGCAGTGTTTACAATCTGAATTTCTTTAGTTTTATACTCGTCTTTTTACTGGCAGATTGTCTGTGGAGACAAGTGTTACTAGTAACTCATTGAAGATGTCGAAGAACCATGCTTGGGATCTTACGGAAGTCACACCGCATGTGATTGCATATGTTCACATTGTGGTATGTTCTATAGCAACAACCTGAACTCTCTGACTATTTGTATTACACAGATGTACTTTACTCTGAGCAAAGTGCCACATTGGTGCACCATTGTCGGTTACACAGACTTGAGTGAATTGTTGTGGCTCATCATTGAGATGTTTGACAATAAGGACGACTGGACATGCAAAACACTTGCATGGTGGAATACGTAAGTTCTGCATAGACTTAAATATGTGCTAACTATTCTTTAGAAGAGCCTTCCCGCAGGTTAATCCAATCCACACTCAGCAACAAGGCAAGGCCAGGCACCAACCCGCCCTAAAACATTGCTCCATGAAAGCGATTGAATTCATGTCTCTGCCCACACATATTTTCGGAGCCCCTTCTCCAATTGAGCTGTTCTCAGACATCAGAATGTATTAGTATGGTTCTTTTTGTCATGTAATATACTATGGTGTGTTTGAGCTATTGTTGTGTGATGTACAATTAATGGATACATTGAACCGCATGTGATATGTTACTAGAGCTAGCAAAGTCGGAGATAACTGGGTTGGAGTTACTAAAATTGTATATCCCCTGTCTTGCTTGTTATCTATCTTGTTCTCATCCATCATGAATGGAACAGTATATGACTTCTCCTCATTCAATAGTGGTAATGGATACTTGACCAACACTAATATAAATTTTTCTGAAAGTGTTCCCAACATGGAGTTTTTTGGGTGCTCTGCTGCCATCCCCTTAATCTCCCAACCAAGTCTTAATCAATCACAACTTGGATACTCCCAGGTACATTTTTTCTTAGGGTTACACTGACTACATTATATGCTTTGGCAAGGCATATATGCAGGAAACTCTTGCTTTAAAAGAGCACTGTAAGGTGCTTGAAACTCAGCTCATCAAAGTAACCACTGAGCAGGACACCCTGAAGTGCGTGATCATCATATATTTACTATACTGATTAAATTATATCATGTCAAGATCAATGTTTGAGCAACTATCTACATTATTACAGACAACAGCTATGCCTAGCTGTCATATCCCAAACTCTCGCTAAGTCCCCTCCACTCCTCCGTGTGCATTACTTCCGCTATTCTGCTCCTATGTCCTCCGCTACTCCGTGTCCGCTTTACTTCTTGCACTCATGTACATTATGTTATGTTTCCTTTTGTTCTCTTTGTAGTTAGTCTCCATTCCATCACTGCGGTGCTCAGAGTAAGGCGCACAGCTCCAGCTGTGTGACTGACTGGCACAGCAGTGGTACTCTGTTTCCTCTGTCGCTCTGACCCTGACTTTACTACATTCAGACTTTGACCTCCGTATATAAACCCGCTGTAATATGTCTTAGCCCCTCAGTTCAAATATCAACTTAGTTCCGTCCTCTGCTCTCTCCTCTGTCATTGAGCTCATCAATGAGTTCTCTTGCTTGAATCTTGACGACTCTCCTCTGACCTCTGGTCACTCCGTACCTCTGCTCCACTTCCCTCGTAAATCAGGGACAACAGAACTGGACAAGGGTGCACCACATAAGGTGAAGCCGAAGTCCCTACCCCCTCCGACCAACTCTGGCGCTCCAGAGTTCACTGCCCAGTCCCCGACGGACCCATACTTAACAGTATATTCGAACTCACGCTTGTCTGAGTTCTCATCCCTTCCCTCCAACAATCGACAATCACCCATGGCCACACATATCATGCAAACACGATCCCAATCATGAATGCATCAGGCCTCTGACAACGAGCGCGCTTCGGTTGCTCCCCCACTATACCATCTGTTATCGTTTTTTGCCAGTTCACGTCACGGACCAGCTGTCGTAGACGAGTTCCACAGTTTCTCTGCCCATCGGACTTTCGCTTCCACATCGCAGGCACCATGCCAACTGAGGTCCCCAACCCCAGGCACTCACATTGAAGAAGTCATCAACGAAGGCGAAGAAACAGACAGCTCCCGCACCGAACAGCCCCTACCTGGCGGGTTCAACACACCACGGTGTCGTTGTCCCCCTCCACATGATGACAAACTGTCAGACCACGACTCCGATGGGTTTAACCCGGATGAACTCAACCTGCCAGATGACAATGATGATGACTATCCCGCCGGTGGTCCCCCAGGACCCGGTGATGACCCCGACCCTGGCGACGGACACGACAGCGACAAAGACAAAGACAAAAATGTTCCGGTCCCGCAGGACGCGCTCACCAATTTGGCTGACGCCATCCGCGGACTGTCGCATGCTAATCACTGTCCTGCCGAGTCCAGAAGCCAGCAGACCAAGGTTCATGAGCCTGACCAGTTTGACGGCACAGAGCCTCAGAAACTCTGTACATTCCTGGTTCAGTGCGAGCTGAATTTTCAAGACTGGCCTAGGGCCTTTAGGATGGACCACATCAAAGTCACATTTGCGCAGTCTTACCTCAAGGGCATGGCCCTAGAATGGTTCGAACCTGACCTCCTTGACGCGGAGGACCTTCAATTCTGTCCTCACTGAATGGATCATTACAGGGACTTCGTGCTCGAGTTGCAGACCAATTTCGGTCCTCACAACCCCATCGGAGATGCCGAGCACCAGCTCAACAACCTCGCAATGAAGGACACGCAGCATATCAACAAGTACGTTGTGAAGTTCAATAGGATCGCCTTGCAAGTCTGCGGCTATGGAGAAGGTGCTCTCCGTCACCATTTCTACAATGGCCTCCCAGACAGAATCAAGGACAAAATCTCCCATGTCAGCAAGCCCACAACACTTGCCACACTCTGTCATCTCACGCAATCAATCGACACGCATTACTGGAAGTGTAAGTCCAAGATTAACCGTCAGCAGAAGCCATCTGGCAACAAGTCCTCCAATGCCAAATCTGATACCAAGTCCAACAACAAGTCTGGTGGATCAAAGGGCAACAGCTCCAAGGGCAAATCCGCCACCACTTCCCCTGCTCCTGGTACCTCTGGTACCTCCAACTCTCCTCCTAAGCCCAACCTCTCTTCGAAGCTCGGCAAAGATGGCAAGCTGACCGCTGCCAAACGCAAATGCTGCTTTGACAATAAACTCTGCATGTTCTGCAGTCAAGGTGGCCACATCGCTAAGGATTGCCCACAATCGATGTCAAAGGCATCCAAAGCGCGCGCTGCCAAGACAACTCCGGAAGCTAAACCAGAAGCCTCCTCCGAGGCAAAAAAATAGAGCGCGACCTCCATGGCTCCACACAGCCGGATGGTCGTGTTGACTCTGAATGTGCAACCAAGGAGCTCTGTCTCAATGCGTCTGCTCTCTCAGATCCCCGATCCCTTATGCCCTCCGTCTCTCTAGTATCGTATGATCTCTGTCCTTTTCCCACGTCAGTAGACTCTGGCTCCTCCAACTGTTTCATAGACACCGCTTTTGTGAATAAGAACAATTTTTCCACCTACACTGTCCCTCCGCTTATGCTCCGTCTCTTCGATGGCATGTCAAATTCCACCATCACTCAAGCTATCGACCTCTCCGTCCTCTTCAAAACTGGTGATATCACCCCGATGACATTCTACATCACCCTGCTGGATGGCTCCTGTGCTTTGGTCCTTGGACACAACTGGCTTACCTGCTACAATCCGTTGATTGACTGGGTCACAAGCAGTATCTCTTTCTGTTCTACTTCGCAGCCCAGTCCTGCACTTCCAAGCTTGCTCCCAACTCCTAAGGCATCTCCGCCTCTGGTTGTCCCCTCTCCAGATCTGCTGCATTTCTCTGACCGCAAGGCTCCACCCATCACTCTCATCAATGCTTCCGCATTCATGCTGGCCTGTTGCCTACAAGGTTCCATGCAGTTCAGCATGCACATTCAACCAAGAGAAGGTGATCTCCACGCCGCAGCTACTGAATCTTGTAAGGATCACAGACCGGTTATGTGTGGACAGTAAGCAACCGGACCGATACAATGCCGGACTGATCCTTTGTTCCCTTTCCATTCCACATAGCCTCAGTTGTACGTATTTAAGTAGCTCATGTCATTCTCGAATGAGAGAGACTTCTGTGCAGTCCCCTTGATGTACCGAATACTGTGATCCCAGATTGTATGCATGCGCCTGTCTCTCGGTGACGTCACGACCCCTTTTCCCCCACTCCTCACTGGTTTAATACCATCCCCTTCAAACTCACCACCCCGTTCGTGATCCGCACGTGACGCCGGACTCATCCTACAATCTCCTGAACAGATTAATCTCTCTGATGTTCTATTGGAATATCATGAGTTCTCTGATGTGTTTAGCAAACGACAGGCAGATTCTCTGCCCCCTCACCGCGAACACAATCTCAAGATTGATCTTGAAGAAGGCACCTTTCCTCTGCTCAGCACCACCTACTCTCTCTCTCCTTCCGAACTTGAGTCTCTCTGCGCCTTCCTAGACAAGCATCTCTCCATAGGATTTATTTGACCCACCTCCTCCGCACATGCTGCTCTGGTCCTCTTCGTCCACAAGAAAGATGGTTCTTTTCGCCTTTGCATCAATTTTCAAGGACTCAACAAGATCACCAAGAAAGACCGCTACCCACTTCCCCATATCTCCGACCTCCTCGATGCCCAAAGCCACACCAAGGTGTACTCCAAAATCGATCTCTGGCATGTGTACCACCTGGTTTGTATCGCTGAGGGCGACGAATGGAAGACTGCCTTCCACACGTGGTATGGCTCCTACGAATGGCTTGTCATGCCGTTCGGTCTTATGAATGCCCCGGTGGCGTTTCAGCGGTTTATTAACACTGTCTTTGCTGATCTTTTGAACATTAGCGTCATTGTGTACCTCGACGACATTCTCATCTTCTCCGAAGACATGGCCTCCCATAAGGAGCATGTTAAGAAAGTTCTCTGCTGTCTCCGCAAACACGGACTTTATGCAAAACCCAAGAAGTGCGAGTTCCATATGGACTTCATGGAATACCTAGGTTATCGGATGTCTCTGTCTGGCCTCACCATGTTCCCGGATAAGGTCCAGTCGATCCTCAACTGGCCGGAACCTCGGAAGGTCAAGGACGTCCAATCCTTCTTCGGATTTGCTAATTTCTATAGATGGTTTATTCACAATTACTCCGAAATCGTCATTCCACTTACCCGCCTCACCCATAAGGGTGTCCCTTGGCAATTCACGGACACCTGCTGCTCCGCTTTCCAGGCACTGAAAGCTGCTTTCACTTCCGCTCCCATTCTTACACATTGGGCTCCTGACGCTCCAATTATTGTAGAAACCAACGCCTCTGACTATACTATCGCGGGTATTCTTTCCATGAAGTGCCCTGACGCGGAAGTCCACCCCGTTGCCTACCACTCTCGGATGTTGACCTCTCTGGAGCTCAACTACGACACCCACGACAAGGAGTTGTTAGCTATCCACAAAGCATTCCACACCTGGCAGCATTACCTCGAAGGCTCCGCGACTCCAGTTGATGTGGTCACCAACCATAAAAACCTTAAGTACTTCGCCACCACTAAACTCCTGACCCGCCAGCAAGCCCGCTGGTCGGAGTTCCTCTCCCAATTCAACATGATCGTCCGTTTCTGCCCCGGCCGACTTGGCGCTAAACCCGATGCCCTCACTAGATGCTGGGACGTCTATCCCAAAGAGGGGGATAAGAACTACACTCAAGTCAATCCACACAATTTCCACCCCGTTTTCACCCAAGAGCAACTCGCTGCATCCCTATGAGCTACATACCTTGCATTTCCCGTTCTCTGTGCAAGTACACTCTTCGACCTCGAGAAACTCCACATCGATATCCTCTCTGCTCTCCCATCTGACCCTCTTGCCGTGATCCACATGACCGGATCTCCCGACCCTTCCTCCGACTCCGTTTCTGACACTCCCTCTGCTTCCCGCTGGACTGTAGATGCAGATGGTTACCTCTGTCTTGATGGCCACATGTACATGCCCGACATTGACGACCTCCGTCTCTGCGTTCTCCACTTCAAGCATGATCATCCCCTCTCTGGTCATTTCAGTCAAAACCGCACTCTGGAACTAATCTGCCATGAATACACCTGGCCAGGCATCCGTACCTTCATCAAAGAGTATGTATCCTCTTGTACAGCCTGCGCTCATGCAAAAGTTCTGAGGCACAAGCCCTATGGGCTTCTTAAACAGCTCCCAATCCCTGAGAAGCCATGGAATTCCATATCTATGGATTTCATTGAGCAACTCCCAGGCTCCTCCGGTCACACTGCCATTCTCGTCATCGTGGATTGCCTATCCAAGCAATGTATCTTCATCCTAATGGACAACAAGGTGACTTCCCCGGAGTTGGCCAAGCTGTTTTTACTCCATGTGTTCTCAAAACATGGAGTACCATTCCACATCACCTCCAACCGAGGTTCCAAGTTCGTATCTCATTTCTTCCATTCTCTTGGCAAAGCACTTGATATTTGCCTTCACTTTACCTCTGGGTATCACTCCGAGGGTGACAGACAGACTGAGCGGATGAACCAGATGCTGGAACAGTACCTCCACGTTTATTGCAACTATCAGCAGGACAACTGGGCTGAACTCCTGCCCCTCGCGGAGTTCGCCTACAACAATGCTCTGAACGCAACTACTGGCGTCTCTCCATTCTTCGCTAACAAGGGTTACCACCCCAACATCTCCATCCACCCTGAATGCAATCTCACCTCCGCCCACACCAGAGAATACTCAGTCGACCTTGACTCTCTCCATGAATTCCTCCGTGAAGAAATAGCCACAGCACAGAAGCAATACCAAGGACCTGCTGATGCGAAACGATCTTCGGCCCCAGATTTTAAAGTTGGAGATCTGGTCTTCATCAAAGCAAAGTATTTTAATTTGACTGGTCCGTCTAAAAAGCTCTCTGAGAAGAATTTAGGTCTGTATCCGATCATCGCGCAAGCTGGCTCTGTCTCCTTCACGCTCCGCCTTCCTGACTCTATGAAGTCCGTTCACCCGGTCTTCCACATCTCACAACTTGAACCTTTGGTCCCCAATAGTATTCCCAATTGCATTCAACCTCTGCCCCCTCTGGTTGAGGTTGACAGTGAATCTGAGTATGAGATCTCTGAGATCCTCGACTCCAAGATAGACCGTTGGCGAAAGAATTGCAAGATCCTCTACCTAGTCCATTGGTCTGGCTATGAAGGTACCGATGAAGAAACCTTCTGGCTACTCGCAACAGAATTAGATCACGCATCAGAACTTGTCACAGAGTTCCATCTCCGGTATCCAGATAAGCCTGGTCCCCATATACCTTGATTTTGTTTTCCTCCACTTACATAGATTCCTCTCCGTTTAGTAGTTCCGACAAAATCCCTGCTATATTTCCTTTTCTCCGTTTTACTCTGTCTCATTTTTTAATTGATCAAATCACAGTAGAAAAGAAAAAGAAAACATCATACAAAGAAAAACTAATAATACAATGTACTTAGTGCCTTACTGCCTGCCCATCTCCATGTCCTTTCCTTCAGCGTCTGCCTCATCTCCGGCGCTGCTCTTCTCCGCTTTGGTCCCATTCTCCTCTGTCTGGACCTCCACCTTGACCTCTGACTCCACCGCGTCCTCCGTTTCCACCTGTGTCGCCCTCAACACCTTGCGCAACTGCACCAACCTCTGGGCTGTCGCATGCCCTTCCTTCCCAAGGTTCCGGAGGGTGACTATGGTATTGTAAAGTTGAAGCCGTTGGACTTCCATGCAGTTTGCATGCCAGCCCGCCTCCTCCTCTCTCTTCCACATATCTCAACACTGAGCCTGCACCAGGTCGCAGACGGCCTCAGTGACTTCCATCATTGCGCTGGCAAGCTCCATCCACGGCCCATCCATGAGCCACTCGTCTTCCATCTCCGTCCTCGCCTTCTTCTTCGACCCCATTGCCTCCGGGCCCGCTTTCTGCTTCCTCGGCGCCAGCTTCTCCATGACCTCAACCTCGTTGTCTTCGTCTGTCGGCCGCTCGCATCGCTGCTTGATGCCAATGCACACCACGCATGACGACACCTTCCTTCCCAGTGCCAGCACGCACTCAATGTTGAGGCAGCGGCACTGGTAGCACACGTCCGGCGCATGGTCGATCCGCAGCTTGGCCGCCTTCTCCTTCTCCTTGCCCTTTTGGCGAGGCTTGGGTGGCCCGACTGGTGGTGTCTGCTCATCCTGTTGGGTTGTTAGCTAAAATCCGTCTCCATGGAGATGCACTCACCCCTGCATCCGCATCTGTCGCCTCTGACGCCTTCTCCTTCGCGCGCTGCTCTGCTGCGACCTTCTCTGTGCGCCGCCTCGCGGCTTCCTCCTCCTCACATTTGCAATGCTTGACCTCTTCCGCCTCACACCACGCCCACTCTTCCTCCTCCTGACACTTACACGCCTCTTTCTCATGCTTTCATGCCTCCTCTTCCACCCGTCGGCGCTCCTCTTCCTTCCGCGCCTTCACGCATCATTGCCACTTTCGCCTCGAACACCTCATCATCATCATCATCATCCTCTGCGAGACACGCATTGGCCCACGTGCAGATGTCGGTGATGTCATTGGGATTAGAAGACATGGGAAGAGAGTTAGAGAGTCGAAGCACACAACCCTCACCTTATATGGCCCCTGTCGGCAATTTCCAACTCCACTCCACAATCGCTTAGATGACGCTTTGCCATTCACTCCGCATGCACCCCCACGTCACTTATCCACCCCGTCACATTTTCACTTACCACACGGATGGACCTAGCCACCACTTTGGCCTTCAGGAGTTCAGGCCTAAGAGGGGGATTCTGTCATATTGTAAGGAACGCATAGTGGCTGCATCCGGACACGTGACGAACTGGCTGTTGTGATGCCGAACTGGACTTGTATGATACGTTTCATTTTTATCTCTCTTTCTCTATGTTCTGTCTCGCTCTTTTACGATACTCATCATTCCCTGTACGTGATCGGCGATGGTATGTTCCCGGTTTCCTATGTTTTCTCCTTGTCTACATATTTCATAGCCTCACGCCGCGCAGTATTTAAGACCGTTTCAGTTGTCCTCGATGGACATGCAATAAACCCCCGTTCTCGCTATCTAGTCCCATCGACCCGCCCGATCAGCTCGACACGCCACCGTGTTCTTATTTCCAAAAACCAACCTCACCTCCCTTAATCCATCCCCTTCGAACTTGCTACCCCGTTCGTGATCCACGTCCACTGCAGGTCACCCACTACACTTGGAGCCCACCGCGAGGGGATTGGATTAAAACCAACTCCTCTTGCACCCCATCACCACCATCATTCTCCCACAGCCTGCCATGCCTTGCCAGTACCACCAGAACGCGGCTGTCCCGCCCAGAGAGCCCTGTCTTCGACCAGTGCCACCAGCTTTCTCGATCGGAGTGTGCACCAGAGCTGCAACTCGTCGGAAATCACGTGAACTCAACGCATATCTCGCCCAGAACGATGCCGACGAAATCGTTCCCCGCACGCCAGCTACTACTGCATCAACAGACCTTCGAGCCCCTTCCCTTGCCCTAGACATCTCTGAACCCACGTCCGAATTGTCCATTTCCAGTCTTGCTCCATCCCCCGATCACGCTGAGCACAGCACTCAGTCAACACTCTCCACCGTATTCCCGAACTTCACACTATGACCTGTCACCTTCTCACCTGCGCTTACCCCGCCTTGCCACTCTCACTCCTTAACACGTCAGTTCCATGCCGCCGAGTATACACCAACCACGACCACCTCGTCTACAGCTACGCCATCCGTCTCCACATCATCCACCCCCATCCCCTTGTCAGCACTACCACCCAACGTAAAACCGCCCACACATACCTCCGCCAATCCCCTTTCCTCCCTCATCCAACAATCATCCACCATGCCTAGCAACGTCCCCATGCCTGTGCCATCGTCAAACCGAGTGCCAGCGTTCGATGGCGAAACGACAGAACTACTAGAGTTCCTAGACTACTTCGAAGAGCTCGCTAAGGCCGCCGGTCTTGGTGACACTGAGAAATGCAAGTCCATCACGCGATATGTCGATCACACGACAAAAAGATTTTGGACAACCCTACCAAGCTACACTAAAGGCGACTACACAGTGCTCCGAAAGGAGATCATTGAAAAGTACCCTGATGCCAAAGAAGGTGTGCGCTACACACTACGTGACCTCGAACGCATTGTCACCCATTCCACCAATGACGACATCGCCACATACAAAGACGTCATGGAATACTACCGCCGTTTCTCATACATCGCCAAGTGGCTTATCACCAAAAAGAAGATCGCTATGCATGAGTGCAACAGATACTTCTGGAAGGGACTCCCACGCTCTGTTTGCCACACCGTTGACTGCCATCTCGAATTACAAAATTCCTCAACATACTCCCATGACGACCCTCCCGAATGCAGTGAAGTCCTGAAGGCGGCGAAAGTTGCTCTTCGAAAGAAACCACTCAATGAGGACACTGACCATGTCTCTGCCTGACTGGAGTCATTGAGAGAAAAGTGTCGCCGCCGCCGAAAGGAGAGCCCTGAGCCGGCTGACTCAGAATCAGAGGATTCGGAGGACGATGAAGATCGTCCACGACGAAAGAAGAATTTGCGCAACAAGAAACAAATTTATTCTGAGGACGAGGATGATGACGAAGACCGGGTGCGCCCTAAAAGGAGTTCGCGCCACAGAAAACAGGCCACTGCGGACAATGATGAATATGATGACCAACTGCCCCGCAAGACAACCCCACAAGAGGTCATCACAAAAAAGGTCTCCTTTAGCGACTCCCGAGCTCACCGCAATCCTGCCAATGATGTTGATCACCTTGCGCACCAACTTCATTCCCTCGACATCACGGATCCCGCATATGCATCGTATTATACACAGCTTGCCAGCATCGCTCCGAGCGCCATTCAGGCATGGCCTGCCCCTGTTCGTGCTTCCCGAAATTTGTCAGCTGCCATGACTGCCACTACTGTGACAGTGCTGTCACCACCGCCTCCGCTGACTCAAGCATATCCTAGCCCTGCAGGCCTCACATGCTACATGTGCAGTGCAGCACACATCATCCGTGACTGTGCATATGTCCAGGACTATATTTAGCAAGGACACATTGTACGCATGAACAATTATCTCACATTTCCTGATGGCTCGTGGATCCATCGCCATCCAACCACAGGCACAATGAAAGACACTATAGATGAGCGCTATGCAAGCATGACTACACCAGGGCCTGCTGTCTCGGAGTTTCGCCGTGAACCACCCCCACATGCCACCCGCTCCACGAATCTGTATGTTCAAGTGGAGGAAGACATCTACATTGTGCAATGTGAAGCAGTCGCTGGTCGTGACACAGCCACCCAGATCGAGGCAACCACTGATGACGCCAGGGAGTCAGAGGTTCACGCTATCATGCGATCGAAGGCAAGGATGGTGAATTCCCCTTCTACTGCCCCCAGAGTCTCGACCCTGCCCCCAGTCACACCAGAACCACTGAAGCCAAAGGCTACCCCCCCTGCTTATTTGTACGAGTCAAAAGCGGCAATATCTGATGCTGCCAAACAAATTTACCAAACAATCCTCACCATGCCACTTCCCAGCTTGTCAGTTGCCGACATCTTTGCCATTAGTCCAGATCTCCGCAAAGAGGCTGTCGAGCATTGCCGGACTCAGCGCATACCCAGCACAGCCGCAACACTTACATCAACACATGCACCAGTTCAGATCGAGCATGCCACACCCCTGCGCGAACTTGAAGTCACACTAAACAGAACCATTGTGGAGCATGGTCTACTCGATGAAGGATCCAAAATAGTTATCATTCGCGAAGACATCTGGTGGAAACTCAATACTCCAATCAATGAGCGCATTGGCATGAACATGCAGGCTGCCAATGGAACCACCCAGGCCATGCGTGGATGCATTGAGATGCTTGAGATCGACGTCAGAGGAATCAAAACTTGGGCCCACGCTTATGTCACTCCCACCGCTCCCTTCACACTCTTACTCGGTCGCCCGTGGCAGCACTCTGTCCGGCTTGAGAAGCATGAAACCAATGAAGATGTATTTGTCACAGTCCATGATCCCATCAACCCCGAATTCTGTTGTGTTGTTCCTATGACTCAGCGATCATTTCCCCCTCGACCCCCTTCATCCTCCAATAGCATTTCTGCATGCCACCTTGGCATCTCGTCCCTCACACACACCTCCCTCGCAGAACATCAACTCCGCCAGACCTTCCAGCTCGATCCTATGCATCATGTTTTCAAATACAAGAAAGTCACCGACCACATAAAGCCAGTTCCCACCACTATGCCACAATATGCCCGAATCGAGCACCACTTTCCTGAAGACCCACTTAAGTCCCTGCCACCTCTCTTGCCCCATCCACTCGACTTCTTATCCAGACGACGCCTCACTCAGGAGCGGCTCAATGATCTCGGCATTCCTACAAATGACTTCTTGTGGCCTGATGAACAAAAGCTTGCTATTCAGGTTCTCTTGAACAATGAGCTAGGCCTTGCATGGGATGAAACGGAGAAAGGACACTTTCGTGATGACTATTTTCCACCTGTTGTGATTCCGACGATTGCTCACACCCCATGGGTCCATCGCCAGCCTCCGATCCCACCTGGAATTCATGATGAGGTCATCAAATTAATTCATGCCAAGATTGCCTCAGGAGTTTATGAAGCGTCAAACAGTTCATACCAGTCACGATGGTTCTGTGTCGCAAAGAAAAATGGATCACTTCAAATCGTGCATGACTTACAGCCCCTCAATGCTGTCACGGTCAAAGATGCAGCCACCCTTCCTTATGTTGAGCATTTCACTGAGCAGTCTGCAGGTCGGGCTATTTACTCAATGATGGATCTATTTGTCGGTTTTGATCACCGAGCACTTGCTGAGCAGTCCCGTGATCTCACAACATTCCAAACCCCTCTGGGCACTTTCCGACTTACCTCGCTACCCATGGGATGGACAGATTCCCCAGCCATCTTTCAAAATGATGTTGCATTCATTTTACAGGATGAAATTGATGTTGTGCCCAATTTCCAGGATGACATAAACATTCTTGGCCTGCGCACATGCTATGAGTTACCTGATGGCACTTACAAAACCCACCCAGATAATCCCGGCATTCGTCACTTTGTATGGAAGCACTGTCTTGATGTCAACCGGATTCTCCATCGTCTCACCCATGCAGGAGCCACTGTTTCGGCCAAGAAACTATTTTTATGCCAGCCACAAGTGATTGTTGTCAGACAAGCCTGTAACTACGAAGGACGCATCCTAGACGACTCGAAAGTTGCCAAGATTCGTAACTGGCCCAGCCCTTGTCAGACTCACACGGAAGTCCGCGGCTTTCTCGGCATGACAGGAACGGTCCGAATATGGGTCAAGAATTACGCACTCATTTCTTGCCCCCTCGTCCAGCTCACTCGTGACACTATTCCCTTTATATGGTCCCCAGAAGCCCAATCAGCCATGAATTCCCTCAAATCTGCAGTTTCCAACAGTCCTGCCATCTGCTCCATTGATTACCTGTCTCACCGACCTGTCACTCTGGCAGTCGACTCATCAAATATCGCCATGGGCTATATTTTGTCACAGGATGACACACAGGGACACCGCTGCCCCTCTCGTTTTGGCTCAATCACATGGAATGACTGAGAATCTCGCTACTCACAAGCCAAAATTGAACTCTACGGACTTTTTCGTGCACTCAAATCAGTCAAAGTTTGGATTATTGGTCTCCAACGTCTCATGGTTGAAGTCGATGCTAAGTACATCACGGGTATGCTAAACAATCCAGATATCCAGCCGAATGCTGCCATGAATCGATGGATCGCGGGAATTCTGACCTTCGATTTTGTTCTCAAACATGTCCCAGCCATGCATCACAAAGGCCCAGATGGATTGTCGCGTCGTAGGAAAGCCAAAGAAGACGTGATGGATGATGAAGACACTACAGAAGAAGTTGACGAATGGTTAGACGGAGTTTTGGAGCACAGAGTATGGATGGTGCACGGTCTCGACTCCAGCTGGTTTGCATTTCAAAGAACAGAGGGAGGAGGACCATATCTTGTCCTTTCGACAGCCACAAATGCCGACGATGAAGGACTCTCACTGCCGATGAATGCTGAAGGAGAGCAATGCGACGAGGAGCTCAGACATATCAAAACCTTCTTGGAGACACTTTATATTTCCCCCCACATCACCGACTCGCAGTGTATCCATTTTATGAAGCGTGCACGACAATTCTTCATCGCTAGCAGACGCTTATGGCGCAAGGATGGAAACGGACGACACCAACTTGTCATATTTCACGCTGACTGGCTTCGCATTCTACGAGAAATGCATGACGCACTCGGACACAAAGGCATGTATGCTACTCGACAAAACATTGCCGACCGCTGCTGGTGGCCAACCCTCAGGGACGACATCGCTTGGTATGTTCAGACATGCCATCAATGTCAGCTTCGGTCCGCCCAGAAAGTCATTATCCCACCAACCATCGCTATTCCCGCCCCACTCTTCCACAAAGCGTACATTGACTCTATGCACATGCCGGCATCACACAGATACTTGTACATCGTCCAAGCTCACTGCTCGCTTACTGGATGGCCAGAATGGCGGAAACTCAAGAGCGAAATGGGACGCACAATTGGCACATTCATATTCGAGGAAATCCTCTGCCGTTGGGGAGCACTCACTGAAATCGTAACAGACAACGGAACACCGTTTGTCGCCACGCTCAACTGGCTCGCTGAGAAGTATCACATTCATCATATTCGCATCTCGCCATACAATTCATGTGCCAACGGTATTGTCGAATGCTCACACCACACTATCCGAGACTCGCTTGTCAAAGCCTGTGACGGCAACATCACACAATGGCCGAATCACATCGCGTATGTATTCTGGGCTGACCGAGTAACTACATGGAAAGCGACAGGACATTCCCCATTCTACATGGCCCATGGTACTGAGCCGCTCCTCCCATTCGACGTCGCCAAAGCGACATTCCTCCTCCCCAACCTTCCCTGTCCGCTCGACACCACCTCGCTCCTCGCCTTTAGAGCACGTCAGTTAGAAAAGTGCAGAGACGACTTACAAGAGATCCAGAGCCGCGTCTTGAAAAGCTGGTATGCATCCGTTGCAGACTTCGAGCGCCGTGCAGCCCACGTGATCTACAATCACAGCTTCCCACCCGGATCCCTCGTCCTCGTCCTAAACAAGCACATCGAGCCAGATTCGAATGCGAAGTGCCACCCACGCTACTTCGGACCGATGGTCGTTGTGTGCCGCACCAAGGGAGGGTCCTACAGGTTAGCCGAAGTCGACAGCGCCGTGTCGTGACTCACCTTCGCTGCTTTCCGCCTCATTCCATACCACGCCCACTTTCTGAAACAGCTCCTCGTTATGGAGTACGTTGATCCCCCGCCCGATCCGCTGTCGTTATATGTCACGCCCGCCGATGTCGCTGCCGCTGTTGAAGAAGAGGATTTGGAGTGAAGGCGACTGAGGGCAGTCGCTATCTAAAGTTGGAGGGAGATGTAAGGAACGCGTAGTGGCTGCGCCCGGACACGTGACAAACTGGCTGTTGTGATGCCGAACCGGACTTGTACGATACATTTCATTTTTATCTCTCTTTCTCTATGTTCCGTCTCGCTCTTTTACGATACTCATCATTCCCTGTACGTGATCAGCGATGGTATGTTCCCGGTTTCCTATGTTTTCTCCTTGTCTACATATTTCATAGCCTCACACTGCACAGTATTTAAGACCGTTTCGGTCGTCCTCGATGGACATGCAATAAACCCCCGTTCTCGCTATCTAGTCCCATCGACCCACCCAATCAGCTCGACGCGCCGCCATGTTCTTATTTCCAAAAACCAACCTCACCTCCCTTAATCCATCCCCTTCGAACTCGCTACCCCATTCGTGATCCGCGTCCACCACAGGTCACCCACTACAATATCCCAAACTCTCGCTAAGTCCCCTCTGTTCCTCTGTGTACATTACTTCCGCTATTCCACTCCTATGTCCTCCGCTACTCCATGTCCACTTTACTTCTTGCGCTCATGTATGTTATGTTATGTTTCCCTTTGTTCTCTTCGTAGTTAGTCACCATTCCATCACTGCGGTGCTCAGGGTAAGGCACACAGCTCCAGCTGTGCAACTGACTGGCACAGCAGCGGTACTCTGTTTTCTCCGTCACTCTGACCCTGACTTTACTACATTCGGACTTTGACCTCCATATATAAACCCACTGTAATATGTCTTAGCCCCTCAGTTTGAATATCAACTTAGTTCCATCCTCTGCTCTCTCCTCCGTCATTGAGCTCGTCAATGAGTTCTCTTGCTTGAGTCTTGACAACTCTCCTCTGACCTCTGGTCACTCTGTACCTCCGCTCCGCTCCCCTCATAAATCAGGGACAACGGAACTGGACAAGGGTGCACCACATAAGGTGAAGCCAAAGTCCCTACCCCCTCCAACCAACTCCGGCGCTCCGGAGTTTGCTGCCCAGTCCCCGACGGACCCGTACTTAACACTAGCCCCACGAGGACTGCAGACATGTACCTGAAGCTCCACTTTTGGACTCAGAGCCAATACAACACATGAACAAATACCCCCAAGGCACATGGCAATTCCCGATATAGATTTGCTTTCATAGAAGACAAGCAGGAAAACATGGTCAGTGACAGAACTCTCAAAGTGATCTGCAAGACAATTCGAGGTTGCTGGGCCGAGCTCGTCATCAAGGGCATGGCTCCAAAGAGCTGGGGCAAAGTCAATGCCTCCATCAAGGATGTTGTGTACTCACTCGCTTACAAGTCTTTCCCATTCCTTCAGCTTTCTGAGAATGACTGGAAGATTGACCTCCTCTGCTTGCTTGACTACCCTGGATGGGTCCGCAACAACCTGGATGACAAAGGGAACTGGCTTGAAGGTCACAAGGTCAAGCAAGAGGGAGAAGCCACGACTGTCAGTGAAGCCAGACAAAATATGAGCAAGAAGTGCAAGGCAAAATCATTCTCTATTGCATGCACATGCACTTGTGTTTGCTCACATGGAGGGTCAGTTGTATGGTCTGCAGTCTCGCCATTAGTTATTGTTACGCTCGACGTAGTCAGGGCGTGGCCTACAAAAGGGGTCGAGGGCTTACTGTCGCTATACAGCTGACAGAGATCGAAGGGTGTCTAAGGACTGTCGAGGAGACAGGATCGAAGGAAATCTGGGGACCGTCGAGGAGACGGGATTGAGGGGATTCTGAGGACCGTCGAGGAGACGGGATCGAGGGGAATCTGAGGACCGTCGAGGAGACGGGGTCAAGGGTCTGGCAAGGGTCTTTCCTGGCAGAGGTTCTTAGGACACCATAGGACTAACGGTGGGTCAAGGGGTTTCAAGAGAGCGTCCACTCAACAGTAGGACGAGGACTGGGGGACCGAAGACAATCCAAGGTACAAGGTAGATTGTAAGAGGTCTAGGATGAGGAATTACAGCAGTGTACCGAGGGTTTATATATTCGAGCCAAAGGGTTAAGGGTAGGTCGAAGAAGAAGGTGAGTCAGCGATGGAAAGCGATGGAATCGCGAAGAAGAGCTGAGTCACTATGGAATGATGCGATGGCATCGGAGAAATATTGGTAATACAGCTGCGGATGAGTCACGCTAAATATGTAAGCGGTGTTTGGAAAAACAGTGAGAAAAGAGAGAGTCCAGGCGGGACTCGAACGCCAGGGTCAAAGGCCTTCGGCATACAATGATAGACAAATATCAAGAAAAAGGTAAGGGGGGCCAACGAATTGTAACATTACCCCCGTCTTATGGGTGAGACTGCAACGAAATCCCTAATAATCACCATGGTAGGAACTGGTCTCATTGTCATCGGCTTCGGCGCTGACAAAGAATTCATAATCTTCCGCTGCCGGCGGAGAAGGAGGGGGGGTGGGCACCCGACGAGGGATGCGGACTGGGGGACGTCGTCCTAAGGGGTTAGGGCGTCCTCGGCGAGAAGAAGAGGATCGTGAGGAGTGGGGGGACTGCTGGGTAGAGGAGTCCGAAGAGGAGGATGCGAAGGCCCAAGGGGTGCGGGGGCGCATAGGACAGGATTGTTGGGGATGGCCCGGGGACGAGTGGTGGCATGTGGGACATTGATAGAAGGGGCATTGGGGACGACAGTGTCCAAGGCGTCGGCATTGGTAACAAGCCTCGTGATAATGAGGGTGGTTTGGGGGGAGGGACCAGAGTTGGTCGCGTCCGGTCCAATAGTCGTCGACGCGTTCTAGGGCGGCGACCTCTTGGGTAGTGAGGGGTTCGGAAGACGCCGAGGGGGTGGAGATGTGGGGAGCTCCAGTGGTGGCGAGCTCGTGGAGATATTGATCGACGTCGATGATGAAACTGGTCATATCCAGCTGGTACATGAGCTGGAGGAGGTCGTGTTCGAGTGTCTGATGGAGATGACGGATATGAAGGTTAGCCAGCGCTTGGGCAGCGGAGGTGGTGGGGGTGGCAGCGGAGACAGCGATTCGGGAGTTGGTGAGGAAGAGCTGGTACATGAGGGCGAAGGGGGAATGGGGTTCCATGTGGGCGTCGAGGGCCCTGGCGAGACTAGAGTCTCGGAGTTCTGAGGCGATGGACGTGGTGATTTCCTCATCGAGGGGAATAGGGTGGTTGGGTAGGGCAGCGGGTGGGATAGTCAGGGGGAGATGGGCGGGTCGGTTGGAGATTCGTTGGGCCAGAGGAATGGAGGGAGAAGTGGGGACAAGGGGTTCGGGGTGGGTCCAGCTAAAGCCGGGCCAGACAGATGGAGTTCCTTCAGCATCATTGCAAAGGCGTTGGATCAGAGAGGGAGGGGGGACGGGAATTGGTAAGTCGTTGATCTCGGGAGAGACATCCTCAGGGAGGGTCAAGGACCAGCCAGGTTCCGCGATGTTGGAAGGGACATCGCTGGGGGCAGGTGAGGGGGAAGAGAGGGTGATGGACATGATGGTACAGGGTGTGGTTTGGATGGAGATGGGGGAAATCGAGTGACGACATTTATAGTCGTCGAGGAGGGAGACGGAGTTCCGTAGGTTCTTTTCGGGTTCCCAGGAATCTTCTTCGGTTGAGTATCCCTTCCATCGGATCAGGAAGGAACAGGAGGATGGAGGTCCGCAATGTCGTACGATCTTCTCAATTTCGTATTCTTCCTGTCCATCAATGAGGTCAGGTGGGGGAGAGGGGTAGTTCGGCCCGTGTACGGGGTTTTCGCGATAGGGTGAGAGGAGGGAGGCGTGGAATACCGGGTGGATTTTCCACGATCGTGGGAGGC
>JBBPMF010000630.1:0-20801 GCA_038090175.1 Austroboletus eburneus | reverse complement strand
GTTCTAACAGCACATGGCAAGATTTACAAAAGGGGAAGAAGAGACAAACAGGGTGAGTCAAGAATAGGAATCTCCATATGTCCATATGGAGCGTAGTCTTCGGGAAACAGAGTCCAGTAGCATTCTGCAGGTAGTCCATCTTCCGGTGTCCATTCCGGTAAAGTGTTGAAGAGTTCCGATGGTTCTGGAAATCTGGAACCTTCGGAAGCGCGGGAAGGTATTTCGGAAGCGTCGGAACCGCGGGAATCAGTTCCGGAACCTTCGGAACTGTGGACATTTGTAACAGCTGTGATCCCTTCAGCAGTGATGGTTTTCTTAGTTGGACACAAAATTACCCCCTTAGTAAGGCCATGGTCAATCATGACCAAGAGAGTATTGAAGCCCAAGGATTCAGGGAGGTCCATGATCAGATCGCATGAGATCTGCTGGAAGGGGCAAGTACATGAGAAGTGAATGGGTGTGAGAGGAGGGACCATGGGGTGGGTGTTGGCCTTGTGTTGTTGACACAAGGCACAACCTTCAATGTACTTTCATACATATTGAGTGAGGCCTGGCCATCAAAACTTGGTGGCAATAAGCTGATGAGTCTTGAGGTAACCAGGGTGACCAGCAGTCTCATGGTCATGGCAGTGCTGGAGGATGGAGCATTGGAGAGATTCATCAGGGGGAATATAGGCACATCCTTGAAAGGTAAGGATGCCATCTTTGTATTGCCAGTTGGACAGGTGAGATTGAAAGGCTGGGGGAATGGTTCCATCAAGGGATTGAAGGGCCTTGAGTATGAAGGGGTCCATCTTGGAATGAGATGAGATGTGCTTCTGGAGCATGTTGACAACATTGATGAACAAGGATGGGGGAAGAAGAGTGACTCCTTCATTGTCAGTGTTATCTGAGGGGATGAGATCAGGGTGGTGGGTCTGGCAAGGAGTTTACTGGGGACATGGATCATGGTCAGATCAAAATCTGTGAGGTCAAGGAGCCAATGGGCTTGTTGACAGTTGAGGTTCTGTGCTGACCAGAAGTAGAGCAGGTTCTTGTGGTCTGTAAAGACTTGGACTGGATGGGAGTTGCCATGGAGATAATGGTGCCAGGATGTCAGGGCTCACATGATGGCAAGGAGTTCCCGATCATAGATGTTGTAGTTTCATTCTGCTGATGAGAATGACTGGGAGAGATAGGAACAAGAATGCCAATTCCCATTGATATCTGTCTGGAGAAGGATAGCACCAGAGGCAAACTTGGAGGCATCCATTGTGATAGTAAACAGAGCAGAGAGGTTGGGGAGTTGGAGAACTGGGCAGGCGAGGAATAGTTCCTTGAGTCGATCAAAGAATGTCTGATATTCAGGGGACCCAGCCCAGGGACTGGTTTTCTTGGTAAGATCAATGAGGGGATGGGCTACTGAGAAGTAATCCAGGATGAAGTGATGATAGAAGTTGGCAAAGCCAAGGAAGGAGTGGACATCGCAAAGCTTCTCTGGAGTGGGCCAGGACATAATTCCATCCAGTTTGATGGAGTCCATGGTGAGTTGACCAGGTTTGATGATCATTCCTAGGTATTCGACTTCCTTGGAAGTGAAGTTGCATTTCTCAAGTTTGAGGTGAAGGTCAAGTTTCTTCATTCACTGGAGGACATGCTTAGTTTGTTCTGCATGAGTTTTTTCATTGGGGGAGAAGATAAGAAGATCATCCATGTAGATGATAAGCCATCCTTTGGCAATCATACTATGGAAGAAGTTGTTCATGAACCTTTGGAAGGTGGAAGGGGAGTTGATGAGACTGAAGAACATTATGGTTGGTTTGAAGAGTCCTTTATGGGTAATAAAGATGGCTTTCCATTGATGTCCATCTTCGATTTGGACATTGTTGTAACCCCATTGAACATTGAACTTTGTGAAGATCTTGGCATCATGGAGTTTGTTGACAAGGTCAAAGACTAGGGGGAGGGGGTAGGTGTTGTGAACTGTATGTTTGTTGAGATACTGGTAGTCCTGACATGAATGGAGTCTGCCATCCTTCTTTTTAATGAAGAAGAATGGGGAAGCTTGGGGGGAGTTTGAGGGGCATATCTTGCCCAAAGCAAGATTTTCATTGAGAAAGGCTTCTGTGGCCTTATGCTTGTTTGGAGAGAGGGGATAAATCTTTCCAACTTTAGGCATGAAAGATTCATCAAGGTTGATTTCGTGGTTATAGAGGCATGAGGGGGGTACATGATTTGTAGCTTCTTTTGAGAAGATGGAGGCAAAGTCGGAGTATTCAGGAGGAAGGGTGACCTTGGGTTTGGCTTTTTTGGCAGCCATGGCCAACTCGGTGAAGTTTGTGAGTTTGGCAATAAGGAGATCACCCTTGGGGATCAAGTGATAACTGCATTGGATAATGCAGTTGACAGTGTAGTTGTCATGAGCATGGCAGAGGTATTGTGGTTCCATCTCATAGTTAAGGTATTTGTAGAGGCATCCATCATAGACAGAATCTACTTGGATATGGCAAGGGGGTCACAGGGAAGGCTTGAACTGTTGGAAACACATTTCATATTGGTTCAAGTCAACTTTGTGGAGCATATAAAGCTCCTTGGATTGGTCAGTAGACTTGTTGATGGAGAGAGTCTGACCAAACCAGTTGATGGTGGGGTTGATGGCTTTTAACCAGGGGAGGCCGAGGATGAGGTTTTGTCAACCACAATCCATGATATAGAATAGGACTTTGTGAGCGAGTCCTTCAATGTGGACAAAGAGTTTGGTAGTGAAGCGAACTCCTCCTTTATCTGTGGGTCCCTGATTGAGATTGGTGATGTTGAGGGAAGAGGGGAGTCAGGTGGTGGGGAGCTTGTTTTTGTGAACAAAGCTCCAATCAATGCAAGAGATATCGGCACTGCTATCAATGAGGGCATAAGTGTTGATGGTTTTCAACATGTGTGAGGGTACAATGACTTGGACAGGTATTTGCATTGATCCAGGCAGAGTAGATACATTTACACATTGTATTTTAGGAGAGTTCCACATCGGTTGAGGTCTTCATTCTAAAAATCCTTCTTGGGGGGAAGGGTGAATCAGATATGATGCACTGTGAGGTCATCACCATCATTATCATCACAGGTTTGGAGTTTGGGGAGGTCATAATTGACCTGTTCAACTTGTTTGACCAAAGTCTTACAAGGTTCCTTGGGGTACTTTCCACAAGTGTTGGCTCAGTGGCCTTTCTGCCTGCAGTGTAGACAATACCCTTCTTTGAAGCATTGCTCCTACTCCTCGAGAGTTAGCTTAGGGGGTCTGGGGATGTTGACTGCATTGATGTCCATGGCATTGGGATTGCGGGTTTTCTGGAAAGGAGAGGTGGTGAAGAGGGTCTGGTAGGACTGGTATGTGGGGGTGGAGTGAATATGGTGTTGGTTGATGATGGTCTGAGCACAGTTGTTCTGGACTTGAAAGTGAATGGCTTTTGAGTACCACTTGTCAACTTTGGTGGGAACCATGTCCATGGAGAGGATGTGGTGGGAGAGGGGAGGGGAGATTCCAGCGGTGAAGTAGTTGATCAGGATGTTCTGATCAGTGATACCTGAGAGGGCAACATTGTTTCTAAACTCAGTGATGTGCCGAGTGAGTTCAGGACCATAAGATCTGTTTTTCTTAGAGATGAGGTGTTCCGAATGAAGCCAGTTGATGGCCTGATTCTTGGTATTCTGGTGCTTGAAAGCACTCTTGAATTTGATGAGGAAGTCAGCAAATGTTCCGAGGGAGTTGGCAGTGATGGCTTCCTTTTGGAAGGTAGAGGCTCAGATGGTGGCTGAGTCCTTTTTCATATAGAACAGGGTGTAGGCAAATTTCTTGTTGTCATCATCGTAAATGGCTTTGTTTATAATGAGGTACATTTGGACTATGGGTAGCCAGGACATGGCATTGGCATAAGAGCCATCAAAGGCATTAGGGGCTCTGAGACGGAGTTCAGTGGGTTTGGTCGTCATGATGATCTGGGCTGGAAGTGAGGGCAGGATAAATGCCAGTTGGCAATTTACTGGTGTTGGGGATGGTGAAGTGGGTACTCTGGGGATACTAAGTGCCACAGAGAGTTGATGGGCAAGTTCTAAGTCCTCACGTTGTTGAGGGATGATGAGGTCTTCATCAGTGTCAATGAGGTTCTCCAAAAAGGGTTTGTCAGTGTCCAACAAGTCAAGGGTTTCCCTTCTTGATGCAAGATTGGGATAGGGTCTAGGGTTTCTGAGGCAATGGTGGGCAATGGTGGAGGCTTATATGATGATAGCCGATTAAGGGAGATCTTAGACCTTTTGTTACACTCAACATGATCTAGCATAGGCCTGCAGAGGTTTGAGGGCTTACTGTTGCTATACAGCTGACAGGATGAGGGGGCCTGACATGGGGTTTCCTTGACAGGGAGGCTGTTACGAGTAAGCATGATTCTGAAGGACTTGAGGATTCTGGATCATCTGAATCCCCCACTTCTTCCCTGTTGGAGTGGAAACCTGAGGATGGACTACCCCCAGAATGCTACTGGACATTATTCCCTGAAGACTATGCTCCATACGATCATATGGAGATTCCCATTCTAAACTCGCCCTGTTCTTCTCTTCTTCCTCTTTTATAACTCTTGCCATATGTCTCTAACACTGCTTTCATCATGGACCTCCACTCCTCCTGCCATCCTCCTTTTGATGGCAATGTCATTCCATTCTTATCATTGACTCCACGAGGCTGTTGTAGTATACCATGTGGCCTGAACCATTCACTCACCCATTCTGAGATGATTCTGACCTGTATAAATAGTCAGTAGTTATCCTATACATTTCCCAGCTAGATCTGTGCACTTATACACAGTGTTTAGTCTCATCCTGCCTAAGTCTTGAGTCTCAGCAGAGAACCACTAGGATTTCTATAGGACATTGTGTCGCCTTTGAGGACACACTGGGACTAGATGTTGCACAAGCATAACAAAAGATCTAGCTCTCCTCATACCTCTGCTACTATGCAGCAAGGCACCCCCACCAGTTGCCCACCATTTCTTACAGATACAGGGAAGACCCTCCTCAAGAGGATTCTGAGGATGAAACAGACAGAAGAGAATGATCAAGACTTGAGTCCATCTCCGAGACCCTCAGAAGAAACCAACCCCACTTCGCTCAAAGTAGAACCCCTCCTCCTTCATCAAGATCTCATCTGTCTCGAAGAACTCCATTCTGCTCTGCTCACAACACCCCTACCCCCCAGATCAATCTTCTCCCCAATCCAGACCACTCAGAAATGGCTGAACTCAAAGCTGGACTCCCAGAAGAGTTCTTAGAAGAAGTGTCTCATGCCAAATTCTGGATCAGAGCCATGGACATGTACTTCCTTATGAATAAGGATAAATACGACAATTTAAAGAAGATCTACACCACCCTCAATAGGATGTCAAAAGGGCGAGGAAAGCAGTTCACTGAAGCTGCATATGAAAACTTTGACTCTGGAACCATTGCTCTAGACAAAGCCACCTGGAGCGAATTCAAGAATGAATTCTTAGAGATCTTCTCAGACAAGCATATCACTGCTGACTCTCGATGAAAGTTACACCAAATGACGATGAAAGGGAAAGGACTTGACTCCCTCAATAAATTTAACACTGAATTCTGACTCCTTGTATCTAAATCAGAAATCTTGGATCAAAATGCCCTGATTGAATGCTACATGAAAGGACTAGATCCAGATCTCACTGAATGGATCTTAGGAATGGAAAAAGAATCTACATCATGGAAGGAATGGTCAGAAAAAGCTGCTGCTTTTGCCCAGCAACAAGATCAGATAAAAGACATCCGGAAAGGGAGAACAGACTATGGACAAGCCAACAAAGATCCAAATGCCATGGATATAGATGCCCATAGACCATGGCCCTAGGACGACGAATGCTCTCCCCCACTGAAAGAGCTTGCCACATCAGAGAAAACAGATGCTTCATCTGTCATAAAGTTGGATGCTCCACCAGAAATCACCCAAAAAGAGGAAACCCACCACCACATCCCCCCAGGAACTCAGCCAGGGTCCAAACCATTGAAACAAAGAAAGGACCAATCGATGAATATGTGAAGCAACTAGGAGAAAAACAGGTGGATGAGAAGGAGGTACTCCAGGTACTCAAAGAATGTTTCGAAGATCCCAAAGAGGATGAAGAAACGGTTGCAAAAATTGAACTCAAGGACAAGAGCTTCTCGGATTTTTAAAGAGGGAACAGAAATTGGCTCACTGTTTCCCTAACTTTTCTTCTGTATTAGTATCAAGTGATCCAAAATCAATACTCGTTCCCATCTCACTTGAAATATCCAGAAGAACCATCACCGAAACCACTGCCTTGATCGATTGTGGAGCAACTGGCTCATTTATAAACTTAGACTTCGCCAAGAGGAACAGCCTACCTATGGAAAAAATAACACAACCCATCAGAGCTATTAATGCAGATGGAACAACCAATCAAGCAGGACTTATCAGATTCTGAACCACGATTACCTTCCACATCAGAAATGTAATGAAAAGCCAAACATTCCACCTCCTTCTGGCCAGCAAGGAGAATGTCCTCCTAGGAATGAACTGGCTTAGGGAACAAAACCCAGACATAGATTGGGCAACAGGAAGAGTAACCCTCCAACTACCAAACTGGAACCGGAAACAAACCATGAAAGAGGATGAAGAAGATGAAAGATACCTCATAAGATACCTCCAGAAAGATCCTGACTTTGAGACCCACATCATACTGTGAAAGATATGAAATCACTGAAGAATACGTCATGAAAACAACACTATCCACAGAACTAGAAATGGAGAAAAAGCAGGAAAAAAAGGAGTTACTGAAAAACTATAGAAACTTCAAAGACATATTCAAAGAAAACCCCCCAAATGTCCTACCCCCTTCACAAGTATATGATCATACCATCAAATTGAAGGAAACATTCATTCTGAAGAGAGCCAAAGCCTACCCCCTGTCCCTTCCAGAACAAGAGGCCTGTAAAAAGTTTGTAGAAGAAAATCTAGCAAATGGACGAATCAAACCATTGCAATCCCCCCAAGCAGCACCTTTCTTCTTTGCCAATAAGAAGGATGGAAAACTCCGACCCTGCCAAGATTATAGATATCTCAACGAGCATACCACAAAGAACGCCTACCCCCTACCAAATATCCAATCTATCATTGAACAAATAGGGAACTCAACCATCTTCACCAAAATGGACATCCAATGGGGATACCACAATATACAAATAGTACCAGAGGACCAATGGAAAGCAGCCTTCATCACCCCCTTTGGACTGTTCAAACCAATGGTAATGTTCTTTGGGTATGCAACTCTCCGGCCACTTTCCAGGCCTTCATGAATGACACTTTTGGGGACTACCTTGAGGAAGGATGGCTAATTATCTATATGGACAACCTAGCCATCCATTCCACTGACCCATCCAAGCATAAGAAAAGGACTATCAAAGTCCTAGAATGACTAAGAAGCCTAGGACTTAGGTGCAAACTCCAGAAATGCATTTTCGACTCTCAGACCATGGAATACTTGGGCCTAACAATTCAACCAGGAGAACTTGCAATGGATATAACCAAATTCCGAGCTATAGAAGAATGGAAACCTTCCAACTCAAGTAAAGCAGTAAGATCCATCCTAGGATTTTGCAACTTCTACCGAAGATTCATCCCAAACTTCGCTCAGAGAGTTGCCCCACTTAATGAACTCACACAAAAAGACAAACCCTGGATCTGGACTAAGAAAGAACAGCATGCCTTTGAAGACATGAAGCTGGTGTTCTCTACTTCTCCAGTCTTAAAACAACTGGATCCAGAACACCCATACTTTGTAATGACAGATGCCTCGCTCCTAGCCACAGGAGGAATTCTCATGCAAAAGGACTCCAATGGCGATCTCCACCCATGTGCATACTGATCCACCACTCTATCAAGTGTCAAACGGAACTACGATATATACAACAGAGAACTACTGGCAGTTATCCATGCTCTTGAAGACTGGAGACACCACCTACTCGGAGCCCGACATGTGGTCCAAATACTCACAGATCACAAAAACCTTACCTACTTCAGAGCCCCCCATTGACTATCACGATGCCATGCTTGTTGGCAAATGTTCCTGCAAGACTTTGACCTTGCATTCACACATGTACCAGGAACACACATGGGTCCTGTCAATGCCCTTTCAAGAAAAGACAATATATCCACTGAATTGGACAATGCTGAAGTTGTACTCCTTCCAGATGATCTATTCTGTAAACAGATCGACCTAGCTCTAACAGAGAAAATTGCAAAGTCCACTCCCTCTGATCCTTTTATCCTTATCGCACTCAAAAAAATGTATGAAGATACCCCCCCACTTCCCAGGACAAGGTTGTCTGACTGGACCTTTGTAGATCAAGAACTCTGTTTCCAAAGATGCCTCTTCATTCTGGAACCCACCTGCCAAAAACTGGTCCATGATCTACACTACTCCCCAACATGTGGACACATGGGTCATTTCCGAACATTAGCTGCTCTGGAAAAAGATTTCTGGTGGCCAGGAATGTCCACATTTCTGCAATGCTCCATTGCAGGTTGTGCTACTTGCCAAGCCAATAAAGTAAACACCCACCCAACATCCCCCACTCTGATGGCCTTAAATTCATCTGCGTCTCGACCCTTTCAACAGATTTCTGTTGACCTTATCTCGGGACTACCTCCTGTCTCTGGATTTGACTCTGTTATGGTCATGGTTGACCATGGCCTTTCGAAGGGGGTAATTTTCTGCCCTTGCTCCAAAACCATCAATGCACAAGGAATTGCCCAACTCTTTCTTGATCATGTATTTAAAAGATTTGGTCTCCATGACAGAATCATCTCAGACAGGGGTTCCCAATTTGCATCTGTCTTCACCAGGGAACTAGCACGACTACTCCAGTATGATGTTGCCCTATCATCTGCCTACCACCCCCAGACAGATGGAGAAACTGAGCGAATGAATCAGGAACTTGAAACCTACCTCCGAATCTTCTGCAATGGATCAGTGGATCAGTGGGTTCTGCTCCTTCCATTGGCCAAATTTCATCACAACATAGCCACCCATTCCTCTACTCGGAAATCCCCATTTGAACTGATCATGAAATACCAACCCCGAGCCTACCCATCAATCAGAAAAACATTTGTTCTGGAATTGGAAAATAGATTAACCAAACTGGAAGACTCTTGAAAAGAGGCACTGGTGGCACATGAACAAGCAAGAATGTTTATGGAAAGATGAAAAAGATCCATATTCACCTCATGGAAAATTGGAGATAAAATATGGTTGGAAGTGACCAATCTGAAAACAAACTACCCAGCCAGAAAACTAGCCCTCAAATGTGAAGGACCATTCGAAATCGAAAAAGTAATCTCTCCCATAGCCTACCAGCTCCGCCTTCCCCCAACATGGAAAATCCACAACGTGTTCCATGCCAGCCTACTAACCCCTTATGTGGAAATCTGGGAGCATGAAACCAACTTTTCCCAACCAATCTCGGCCCTAATAGACGGAGAAGAGGAATGGAAAATAGACAAGATCATGGCCCATAGGGGAAGGAAGGGAGCCCATCAATTCTGCATCCAATGGAAAGGATATGGTTCTGGTGATGACACATGGGAACTGGAATCTAACCTCAGAAATGAACTGGAACTTTTGGAGGTTTATAAACAATCGAGGAAACTCTGAAAATCCCCAGAACAAATGACCATACCTCAGGAATACTCCCTTGAAACCCCCCATGAATCTTCAAGACTTCACATCCCCTGTATACCCCCTCTCATGTCCAGAATTTTCATTCCTGAACTACCTCCTATCCGAGAACATAGACTCCCCCCTATTTTTTGAAACACCCTCCTGGTATTGGTCCTTGAATGCCCAGCCCTCTACCACTACCTCATCTCACATCCTCTCTACGATGAAGCACCCATCTTCACCCCCCTTATCACAGCCTTTCAACGACTTTCACTCTCTATCAGACTCAATCACAAAAGAGCTTGAAGAAATCCAACACCAGCAGAATCTCTCAATTACACAATCAAACATTCTCTGGCTGAAGGATGAATTCAAATCTGCCAAACCCTTGCAGACCTTGGCATCTTCAGGATCATCAATACCTTCTCCAGAGTTGCTCTGGCCCCCTACCTCTGACCACTCCTCCGATCCCTCACCAAAGAACAAGGGGAAAACTACCTCTTGGACCTTGCCCATGACCATCTTGCCATATTGCTCTCTTTCACCCCCATCATTGAGAAACTTAATGGGATCAGCCACACCCGGAACCCTCCCATCATGGGAAGCACTAGACCATTGCTTGGAGGAATCGCTGTGGCCAAGAGGAGAATTAAAGATGCAGCCCTACAAATGGCAGAGGGATTGGCTGCGACTTCCCTCCCCCAAACCCCCCAAGTTCTACCCATTCGAGATGGCCCAAAGAAGTCTGTATCATCGGTTGAAAGAAGTGAGGGACAGAGCACGAGTTCGGTCAGAGGAAAAGAAAAAGGAAAACAGAAAGAAGCACCATCCCTTGACCCCATTCCCATTTCCCCAAGACCTACACTGGGACCAACTCACAGGACTCGAAAGTCCAACAAACTTGCATGCTTCCAATGTGGAAGCATCAAGCATCTACGACCCGACTGCCCCATCTACAGTTGTCCCTTCTGCCAACACAAAGCCCCTGGACATATCCAAAGAGAATGCCCCTTCAACCAATGCTCCTCCTGTAACGGAATGGGACACTCATCTACTGAATGCTTCGACCCAGAGGACTTCAATGATGACAATGTCATCTTCAATGATGGAGATTCTGTGGGAGGCAGCTTTAGGAGTTGAAGAGGGTCTTCAACAGATAGAAGAGGGTAATGTTACAAGTAAGCATGATTCCAAAGGACTTGAGGATTCTGGACCATCTGAATCCCCCACTTCTTCCCTGTTGGAGTGGAAACCTGAGGATGGACTATTCCCGAAATGCTACTGGACATTATTCCCTGAAGACTATGCTCCATACGATCATATGGAAATTTCCATTCTAGACTCGCCCTGTTCTTCTCTTCTTCCTCTTTTATAACTCTTGCCATATGTCTCTAATGCTGCTTTCGTCATGGATCTCTGCTTCTCCTGCCATCCTCCTTTTGATGGCAGTGTCATCCCATTCTTATCATTGACTCCATGAGGCTGTTATAGTATACCATGTGGCCTGAACCATTCACTCACCCATTCTGAGATGGTTCCGACCTGTATAAATAGTCAGTAGTTATTCTGTACATTCCCCAGCTAGATCTGTGCAATTATACGCAGTGTTTAGTCTCAGCAGAGAACCACTAGGATTTCTATAGGATGTTGTGTCGCCTTTGAGGACACACTGGGACTAGACATTGCACAAGGTAACAGTTGAGCCTGTACTATCACTAGTCACAGCTGTGCAGAGTACATACCAGATACACAACCTATGTATCTAATCACAAGTGTAACATATCACTCACTGAGTATAGGGAGTTAAGGTGTGTATTGCTAATGATTGTATAGAAACAAGAAGTATTATTCAGGTGGAGTCTGAAACTCTATACTTATACTATGTATGCTATATATTATGTAAGCCTTTCTCACATACATCAAGTACACTACTCAGGCTATAGATAAGCATCCCTAGTTAGTCACTTTTAACAAGTTGGGCCTGTGCATGCTGGACATAAGAAAAGGTATAGAAATGGTCATGCAACTCATATAACCATATGTAACAGTGGAATTTGATTGCATGGATTTGGGATTTTAAATGCAAGATCCTTGATATATGTACATATTTGATGGTGATAAGATAACCAGGTTGATTATCTGCCTTCAATTTTCTTGTGCCACCTTAATTGTTTCTGGGAATAGTGAACTGATAGTCTTCTTTGATGTATTGACACTCATCTGGGATAACAAAACTAGTGGAATATCATTGAAAATGGAGCTCACATTGCTCAAGATCAGAAAAGAGTTGATTGCCAATCTGGCTCCAAACTGCCTAAATCTCATCATTGGTGGTCACAGTCACCATAAAGAAAAGGTTATATTCTAAAAGCCAATGTTGAAGATAAGGAAGTTTTGCAAAATACAAGTGCAAGCTTCCCTGAAACAGGTTGTGTTCTTCATTTGCACTTCTGAACAGCTAAATGCCCAATCAATAGCAGATGAGACCAAAAAAAAATCACTTATGCTATAGGAAATCATAAGAATTTCAAATGTTTCAACAAAAGGATCCATGCTTTTGGAGGTGGTGTGATTGCCCAACATGGCCCTCAGACTGATGCAAGATGTCCTATTGCCCCTAGAAATGCACCAACTTGAAGCTGATATATCAAAAGGCTCTGAAGTGACTTCTGAACTACATAGGCCAGAGTAATGAGTAACATATCAATTATTTGTCAACTCCATCAGAAGTATGCCAATCACCAATGCATAGTTACAAAGAGTAGAATTCTGCCAGGGGACTGCAGGTGGCATGAATGGGCTAACCATTGTCTGTGCATGCCCAAAAGAACTTATACTCATACCAATGGTTATGTTTGAAGACCATATGACTGGTGAGGGCTCAGTAGGTAACTTGATGGCTGCTGCTAATACAGGAAGTGCATGAGCAAGCCAGGTTTGATTGCAGATACCAGTGGAAGTATGAGCAGAATACAGACTCTGAAGACTGAGTGGGGTAGTAGCAAGCATCTAGAAACAAGTAAAGAGAATAGCTTAGTTGAACTGCAAGAGGTTAATCTAAGAGTATACTTACATAGATAAACTGTTACAACTAAACGCAGTTCCGAAGGTTTTGGAACTTGTTCCCATGGTTCCAATGCTTCCGAGATACCTTTCTGTGGTTCTGAAGGTTCCAGAATTCCAAAACCATCAAAACTCTTCAATACTCTTCTATCAGAATGGAAACCAGAGAACAGACTACCTCTGGAATGCTATTGGACTCTGTTCCCTGAAGATTTTGCTTCATATGGTCATATGGAGATCTCCACTCTTAACTCACCTTGTTCCTCTTTTGTTCCATTTTTGTAACTCTTGCCATGTGTCCCCAGGATCACTTTTGCCACAGACCTCCACTTCTCCTTCCATCCTCCTTCTGATGGCAGTGTTTTCCCATTTTTACCATTGATCCATGAGGCCATTGTAGCATACCATGTGTTCTGTCCCATCACCCTTCTGTTCCGAGATGGTTCTGGGCTGTATAAATACCTAGTAGTTGTCCTATATGTATACTCCTCAGCTAGATCTGCGCAATTATACACAGTGTTTAATCTCATCCTGCCTGAGTCTCAAGTCTCAGCAGAGAACCCTTTAGATTTACAGGACTTTGTGTCGCCTTTGAGGACACACTGGGATTAGACATTGCACACACATAACAAAAGATCTAGCTCTCCCCATACCTCTGCTACTACGCAGCAAGGTACCCCACCAGTTGCCCATTATTTCTTACGGATACAGAGAAGATCCTCCTCATGAGGACTCTGAGGATGAAACAGACAGAAGAGAATAATCAAGGCTTGAATCTATCTCTGAGACCCTCAGGAGAAACCAACCCCACTTTGCCCAAAGTGGAACCCCTCCTCCTCCATCAAGATCTCATCTGTCTCAAAGAACTCCATTCTTCTTAGCTCATGACACCCCCACCCCTCAAATCAACCCCCTCCCCAATCTGGACCACTCAGAAATGGCTGAACTCAAAGCTGGACTACCAGAAGAGTTCTCAGAAGAAGCTTCTGATGCCAAATTCTGGATCAGAGCCATGGATGCATACTTCCTCATGAATAAGGATAAATATGATGATTTAAAGAAGATCTACACTGCCTTCAACAGGATGTCAAAAGGGCAAGGAAAGCAGTTTGCTAAAGCTGCATATGAGAACTTTGACTCCGGAACCATTGCCCCAGACAAAGCCACCTGGAAAGAATTCAAAAACAAATTCTTGGAAATCTTTTCAGACAAGCACACTGCTGCTGAGATCTTGATGAAAGGAAAAGGGTTAGACTCTCTCAATAAATTCAACACAGACTTCCAACTCCTTGTATTCAAAGCCAGAATCACAGATTAAAATGCCCTGATTGAATGTTATATAAAGGAACTGGATCCAGATCTCACCAAGAGAATCCTTGGAATGGAAAAGGAACCATGATCATGAAAAGAATGGTTGGAGAAAGCTGCTGCCTTCACCTGACAACAGGATCAGATAAAAGACATCCAAAAGGATGGATGGACTATGGGCGAACCAATAACCAAGATCCAAACACCATGAACATAGATACCCTTCAAACTGTTACAAGTATCCACAGTTCTGAAGGATCCGGAACTGGTTTCCTTGGTTCCAACGCTTCCAAAGCACCTTCCCATGTTCCCGAAGGTTCCGGGATTCCGGAACCATCGGAACTCTTCAACACTCTACCGGAATGGAATCCAGAAGATGGACTACCTCTGGAATGCTACTGGACTTTATTTCCTGAAGACTATGCTCCATATGGTCATATGGAGATCCCCATTCTCGACTCACTCTGTTCGTCCCTTCTCCCTCTTTTGTAACTCTTGCCATGTGCTTTTAGAACTGTTTTCGTCATGGACCTCTGCTTCTCCTTTCGTCCCTTCTTTGGGTGACTGTGTCTTCCTATTTCTGTCACTGACTCCACAAGGCCGTTGTAACTTACCATGTGTTCTGTCCATTCCTCTTCTGTTCCGAGATGGTTCCAAACTGTATAAATAGTTGCTAGTCGACATGTATATTTCCCTAGCTAGATCTGCGCAATTATACGCAGTGTTTAGTCTCATCCTGCCTGAGTCTTGAGTCTCAGCAGAGAACCCCTCAGATTTCTATAGGACATTGTGTTGCCTTTGAGGACACACTGGGACTAGACGTTGCACAAGCGTAACACAAACCACTGCTCTAGGATGATGAATGCTCTCCCCTACTGAAAGGGCTCACCACATTAGGGAAACAGATGCTTTATATGTCATAAAGTTGGATGCTCTACCAGGAATCACCCAAAAAGAGGAAATCCACCACCACATCCCCCAAGGAACCCAGCCAGAGTCCAAATCATCAAAACAAAAAAGGACCCATTGGCAAATACATGAAACAACTGGGAGAAAAACAGATAGATGAAAAGGAAGTACTTTGGGTACTCAAAGAATGTTTCGAAGATCCCAAAGAAGAGGAAGAAATGGTCGCAAAGATCGAGCTCAAGAATAAAGGTTTTTTGGATTTTTAAAAAGGAGACAGAAATCAGCTCACTGCCCCCCTAACTTTTCTTCTGTATTAGTATCAAGTGATCCAAAATCAACAATCATTCCCATCTCACTTGAAATATCCAGAAGAACCATTGCTGAAACCACTGCCTTAATCAAGTGCAGAGCAACTGGTTTATTCATAAATCTATACTTCATCAAAAGAAACAATCTACCTATGGAAAGGATAGCACGATCTATCAGGGCTATCAACACAGATGGAACCACCAATCAAGCAGGACTTATCAGGTTCTGAACTACAATCAAACATTGGAAATGTGATGAAAAGTTGGACCTTTCATCTCCTTCCATCTAACAAGGAGAATGTCATTCTAGGAATAAACTGACTCAGGAAACAAAATTCAGACATAGACTGGGTGACAGGAAGAGTAATCCTCCAACTACCAAACTGGAACTGGAAACAAACTCTAAAAGAAGATGAAGAAAATGAAAGAAGGTATCTCATAAGATATCTCTGAAAAGACCCTGATTTTGAGACCTAT
The DNA here is from genome assembly GCA_038090175.1 of Austroboletus eburneus. Classification (NCBI taxonomy): domain Eukaryota; kingdom Fungi; phylum Basidiomycota; class Agaricomycetes; order Boletales; family Boletaceae; genus Austroboletus; species Austroboletus eburneus. Next base: position 5,026 of record JBBPMF010000630.1, on the reverse strand, counting down.
ACAGCATACTGTGAAAAATACAAAACTGCTGAGGAATACATCATGAAAACCACATTATCCATGGAACTAGAGATGGAGAAGAAACAAGAAAAGAAGGAATTACCAACAAACTATAAAGAATTCAAAGATGTGTTTGAAAAAAAACCCCAAATGTTCTATCCCCTTCACAAGCATATGACCATACCATCAAACTCAAGGAGACATTCATTCCAAAGAGGGTCAAAGCCTATCCCCTCTCTCTCCCTAAACAAGAAGCCTGTAAAAAGTTTGTGGAAGAAAACCTGGCAAATGTACAAATCAAATCATCACAATCCCCCCAAGCTGCACCCTTCTTCTTTGTTGATAAAAAGGATGGAAAACTCCGACCTTGCCAAGATTATAGATATCTCAATGAGCATACTATGAAGAATGCTTACCCCCTACCGAATATCCAATCTATCATTGAATGAATAGAAAACTTGACCATCTTCACCAAAATGGATATCCAATGGGAGTACCACAACATACAGATTGTACCTGAGGATCAATGGAAAGCAGCCTTCATCACTCCCTTTGAATTGTTTGAGCCAACTATAATGTTCTTTGGATTGTGCAACTCCCCTGCTACTTTCCAAGCATTCATGAATGATGCCTTTGAGAACTATCTTGCAGAAGAATGGCTGATTATCTATATGGATGATCTAGCCATCCACTCTTCCAACCCATCCAAACATAAAGAAAGGACTATCAAAGTTCTAGAATAACTTAGAAGCCTAGAACTTAGGTGCAAACTCCAGAAATGCACCTTTGACTCCCAAACCATGGACTATCTTGGCCTAACAATCCAATCAGGAAAACTCACAATGGATACAACCAAACTCTGAGCCATAGAAGAATGGAAACCTCCTAACTCAGTCAAAGCTGTAAGATCCTTCCTGGGATTCTGCAACTTCTACCAAAGATTCATTCCAAACTTTGCTTAGAAAGTCACCTCACTTAACAAACTTACTTGGAAAGACAAAACCTGGACTTGGACAGGGAAAGAACAACTTGCCTTTGAAGACATGAAACAAGTATTCTCCACCTCCCCAGTTTTAAAACAACCAGATCTGGAACACCCATATTTTGTAATGATAGACACCTTGCTCCTAGCCACAGGAGGAGTTCTCATGCAGAAAGACTCCAATGATGACCTCCAACCATGTGCATACTAATCTGCCACTCTATTGAGTGCAGAACACAACTATGACATATATGACAGGGAACTACTAATGATTATCCATGCTCTTGAAGATTGGAGACACCACCTACTTGTGTTACAAGTAAGTGCAGTTCCGAAGGTTTCAAAACTTATTTCTGTGGTTCCGACACTTCTGAAGTACCTTTCTGTGGTTCCGAAGGTTTCAGAATTCTGGAACCATCAAAACTCTTCAACACTCTTCTACTAGAATGGAAACCTGAGGACGGATTACCTCTAAAATGCTATTGGACTCTTTTCCCTGAAGATTATGCTTCATATGATCATATGAAGATCCCCATTCTTGACTTACCTTATTCCTCCTTCACTCTGTTTTTGTAACTCTTACCATGTGTCCCCAGGACCATTTTACCATGGACCTCCACTCCTCCTTCCATTCTCCTTTGGATGGCAGTGTTCCCCCATTTCTTACCATTGATCCATGAGGCCATTGTAGTGTATCATGTGTTTCATCCTATTACCCTTCTGTTCCGAGATGGTTCTGGGCTGTATAAATAGTTAGTAGTTATCTTGCATATCCCTTAGCTAGATCTGCGCAATTATATGCAGTGTTTAGTCTCATTCTGCCTGAGTCTTGAGTCTCAGCAGAGAACCCTTCAGATCTACAGGACTTTATGTTATCCTTGAGAACACACTGGGACTAGACGTTGCGCAAGCATAACAACTTGGAGCTCGACATGTGGTCCAAATACTCACAGATCACAAAAACCTTACCTACTTCAGAGCTCCCCATCAACTATCTCGATGCCATGCTCAATGGCAAATGTTCCTGCAAGACTTTGATCTTGCATTTACACACATACCAGGAACACACATGGGCCCTGCTGACATCCTCTCAAGAAAAGAGGACATATCCACTGAATCAGACAATGCTGAGATAGTTCTTCTTCCAGACGACCTGTTACGCTTGCGCAACGTCCAGTCTCAGTGTGTTCTCAAAGGCGACACAACGTCCTATAGAATTCCAAAGGGGGTTCTCTGCTGAGACTCCAGACTCAGGCAGGAAGGAGACTAAACACTACATATAATTGCGCAGATCTAGCTGGGGAATGTACATGGCAACTATGGGCTACTTATACAGTCCAGAACCATCTCGGAACGGAAGAATGATGGTTGGGACACATGATATGCTACAACGGCCTCGTGGAGTCAGTGATAAGAATGGGATGACACAGTCGCCGAAAGGAGAGGCAAAAGGAGGAGCAGAGGTCCGTGACAAAAACAGTTCTAACAGCACATGGCAAGATTTACAAAAGGGGAAGAAGAGACAAACAGGGTGAGTCAAGAATAGGAATCTCCATATGTCCATATGGAGCGTAGTCTTCGGGAAACAGAGTCCAGTAGCATTCTGGGGGTAGTCCATCTTCCGGTGTCCATTCCGGTAAAGTGTTGAAGAGTTCCGATGGTTCCGGAAATCCGGAACCTTCGGAACTGTGGGAAGGTATTTCGGAAGCGTCGGAACCGCGGGAATCAGTTCCGGAACCTTCGGAACTGTGGACATTTGTAACACGACCTATTCTGCAAACAGATTGATCTCGCCTTAATGGACAAAATTGCAAAGTCTACTCTGTCCAATCCTTTTATCCTTATCGCACTTGAAAAATGTATAACAACACCTGATCAAGAACTCCATTTCCAGAGATGCCTCTTTATCCCAGAACCTACTCACCAAAAACTGGTCCATGATCGATCTACACTACTCCCAAACAAGTGAATACATGGGCCACTTCCAAATACTAGCAGCTCTTGAAAAAGACTTCTGGTGGCCTGGCATGTCCACATTTCTGCAATGATTCATTACAGGTTGTGCTACTTGTCAAGCCAATAAAGTAAACACCCATCCTACATCCCCCCTCTGATGCCCTTAAACTTGTCTGCATCTCACCCCTTTCAACAGGTTTCTATTGATCTCATCTTGGGACTACCTTCTGTCTCTGGATTTGACTCTGTTATGGTCATGGTTGACCATGGCCTTTCGAAGGGAGTAATTTTCTGCCCTTGCTCCAAAACCATTGATGCACAAGGAATTGCCCAACTCTTTCTTGACCATGTATTTAAAAGATTTGATCTCCATGACAGAATCATCTCAGACAGTGGCCCCCAATTTGCATCAGTCTTTGCCAGGGAACTAGCATGACTACTCTAGTATGACATTGCCCTATCATCAGCCTATCATTCCCAGACAGATAAAGAAACTGAACAAATGAATCAGGAACTTGAAATCTACCTCCAGATCTTCTGCAACAGATCAGCAGATCAGTGGGTTCCACTCCTTCCATTGGCCGAATTTCATCACAATATGGCAATCCATTCCTCTACTCAGAAATCCCCATTCAAACTAATCATGGGATACCAACTCCAAGCCTATTCACCAATCGGAAAAACATTTGTTCCAGAATTGGAAAATAGGTTAACCAAATTGGAAGACTCTCAGAAAGAGGCACTAGTAGCACATGAATGAGCAAGAATGTTTATGGAAAGACGAAAAAGATCCACATTATCCGATGCCATTGCATCTCCTCTGTAGTGACTCAGCTTCTTCGCAATTCCATTGCTTTCTATCATAGACTCACCTTCTTCCATTTACCTACCCTTAACCATTTGGCTCGTGTATATAAACCTTCGATACTTAGGTGTACTTGCCATCTTAGACCTCCTGCAATTTATCTAGTATCTTGGAGTTGCTCTCAGGTCCCCCAGTCCTCGTTCTACTGTTGAGTGGACACTCTCTCTAAACCCTCGATCTGTCGCTAGCCCTACAATGTCCCCAAGACCTGTTGATCCCTCATCCCTCAACAGCCCTCAGAAACTCTGCCAAGGAAGACCCTTGAGCAGACCTCCCTTTTGATCTGACATTAGTCTTATGCTGGCCTTAGCATCCCTGTCAAGGAAACCCCTTGTCAGGCCCTCTCATCCTGTCAGCTGTATAGCGACAGTAAGCCCTCAAACCTCTGCAGGCCTACACTTGACCACATCAAGCATAACAAGCAGAATCACTTGATTACACACTTGAACACTCTCTGGCTAAAGGATGAATCCAAATCTGCCAAATCCTTGCAGACCTTGAAATCTTCAGAATCATCAATACCTTCTTCAGAATTAATTTGGCCCCCTACCTTCAACTAATCCTCCAAGCCCTCACTGAGGAGCAGGGGGAGAACTATCTCCTGGACCTCGCCCACAACCACCTCACCATATCACCCTCTTTCACCCCCATTGTTGAAAAACTTAATGGGACCAGCCATGCCCGGAACCCTCCCATCATGGGAAGCACCAGACCTTTGCTTGGAGGAATCGCCATGGCCAAGAGGAGAATTAGAGATGCAACCTTACAAATGGCAGAAGGACTGGCCATGACCTACCTCTCCCAAACCCCCCAAGTTCTACCCATTCAAGATGGCCTGAAGAAGCCTCTATCATCGGCTGAAGGAAGTGAGGGACAGAGCACAAGCTCAATTGGAGGAAAAAAAAAAGGAAAACAGAAAGAGGCACTGTCACCTGACCCCATTCCTATTCCCCCAAAACCTGCTCCAGGACCAACTCACAGGAATAGAAAGTTCAACAAACTCGCATGCTTCCAATGTGGAAGCATCAAACATCTGTGACCCAACTGTTGTTACAATTTCCTCCACTGAAGAGGACAGGGACTACTCTTTTCTTTTGTCTATAGTCTTTGCGTCTATGTCCTCTCTTGAGGAGAGCGACTATTTCTCTTTTCTTTCTGAAAGCCGAAGCGGAACACATCATTCCTGATCCTGATCCTTACACCGCCTGTTCCGCTGATGTGTT
>JBBPMF010000629.1:0-20807 GCA_038090175.1 Austroboletus eburneus | reverse complement strand
CGCCACCTCTTTTCTACAAGCCAGACTTCACGTCACGAAGATAAGTGGCACATCTAAGAGGATGTAAGCCAAGCGGCCAGGTCCTCATGCGGTAGCTTCTTCAAGGAAGGGTTGGATACACTCCTTGTGTGAACGGTGATATTCATCGGTGCGCCGGTCTGCGCAGAGGTTTTCGTCCAACGAACGACTCAGATTTAGCGCAAGGTTCCAAGTCCTACCCTCTATTGCATTCAAGCTTGACGCAGCTGTCAGCGTACCCTTGCTTGCCGTACTTGAAAACTATCGCCAAGAGTCCACAACTGACTTGACTGGGCTTCTCCTTTATGGAGGTTCGGTATTCGTCTTGGAGCTGAAGGGCGAGCACGTCGAACTTGGCGAGAAAGTACATGATATATCATCGCTGCCCATGTTATCGCCGATGCGTCGCGTATCGTCCCAGGGCCTGCGAGTCAGCGCTTCGAGCGCGACGTCGCGTCTAACGGCGCGCCTCGAATCGCAGTCACGTGAAAGCGGAACACCAAGAGTGGGCGTGCCTATTCCTGGATCACCGAGGGTTTATGAGAGTCGGCCGGACATCAGTACTGCCGCGCAGTCGTTCGTCACGGCGCCTGCGACGATCGCGGGGAGGTCAGACTCGACAGTGCCATCGAGCTGGGCGGATGCAACGCACATGGTGGACAGACCAGACACGGCATGGCATCCTGCATGATAGATATGCTCCGATGATCTTTTCCTTTTCTTCCTCTTTTCACTGTGGTCGACGAACGACACCTGTTGCTGATCCCAGGTTCTTGCATTGGCGTAGCCCGGCGCGCCGGTCTTGGATATCAACGGACATGGACGGTCGGATTTAGATTCGCTTGTTTAGCAAAGTAACCCGGTCCTCGTTCTCCACTTCTTTTGTTGCATCGTACTATTAATCTTATCCTTGCACATCCATCGTCTATTCATCACTTGTCATTGCTCGTCATATACGTTCCCATCCTCACGCTCGCTTATTTTTCTCTCGATTTCTTTTCGACGTCGATGCGAACGCCTCGTGCGTTTGATTCGATGTTTCACTATTTTTTGGACGATTTTTTTTAATGATACGATTGTCATTGCTTTTGCGTGAATGCAATGCATACGTTATTCATGTCCTCGGAACGTTCGAAGTCGGATAAGTCTAGCCGAAGCTCTCATCGGTTAGTATTGTTCAACTCGCTCCCCCAGGATCCGTCGCTGCTACATGCATACATGCTTCCTGGGCAGGTTCATCTGAGCTCTGGAGGAAACACGTATACGTACTTATAAATGACTGCACAATGTGTGGGATAAGTTAACATTGAGTCATCCGAGCCAGCGCTGCTCTGAGAGAACTCAGCTGCGCCGCCTGTGTTCCCGCTCCCTTTGCCAAAGGCTCAGATGAAAACGTATACTAATCCCAAAGCCGGTTCATAGGGTTTCATATGCTCTGGTTCGGAAGCCGTATCCAAGCATCAGAAAGCTACATGGCTTCCTCGTCTCAAGAAAGTTTATCCGGGTGTGCGTTTCAGCCTAAAACACGTTTTAGTATACCCGATGATGACAGGCACTGCGCAACTTGTCAGACGCTTTTGAAAAGGGCGAGTAAGACGCATATGGAAGCCGTGGCTCTGCAGTCAAACGTTTAGAAAATGACACGTACGACCGTGTTGATCCGCACTGGGGGTTGAGCATGAGCAAAGAAGGGTGTTGGTGATATGGACCCTTCCTATGCCAAACGTCCGGAGTAACGCAATGAGAGCTTGCACTTGATCTAAATTAGCTTTGAGAGTCACCGCAGTGCTTGAGTTCTGAGACCAGTCTGAGGTTTGGGGAAGATAACAAGCTGGACCGCCGAACGTGTACATTGAATTTAATTTTGGCCGGAAAGACTCGGCCCTTTGCGGAACATGACGGACTGCTTACAATATTAGAGACCTGCGACACTTGGTTTTTCCATCTATCTCCGTCCTTTACCTCCCTCACGACGGCCTGCTTTCTCTACCAATCTACTCGTCGATAACTATCCTCAAGGTCAGAAGCGCTTCTTTTTCAAATACTATTAATATTACTTACACCTGTTCGGCCTTCTTGTCGATGATGACTCGGATTGCGCCTCGCCCAGAGGAAAGGTGGTTACTGGGGGGCGTGCGGTGCTCGTTTTGCCCCTGCACCCAGAAGAACCTATCATGCAACATCGTGCAAGCAGGGACAGAGTCGGATCCCTCTCAGAGCAGTATACATGCACGGGCGCGACGGACTTACCTGGGCATGGTGTCTGAGACGACACCTTCTCATCTTCATCGGGCGGATCGTATGAGTCGTCGTGGCGGGTTTGTTTTGAATCGGTCTTCCCATTCTGAACATGCTCTCCATGTTCGATTTGTACTCCATTCCCGCCACTTGTCGCTTGTGCGGCCATGGCTGCAATGCGCTGTGAGGCGGTCAGTGTGTCTACCATTCGTGAGCCAAATTAGACTGACCTCGAATTTCTCGATGCATCGAGCAATATGTCTCTCCCACATACCGGGATAGAATTTTGACCTCCCGTCGAGCTTGATTTCTTTGTGACAGAGCCTGCATAGGACGCTTGTCTCTGTCACACGTTCGGCGTATGGGTCCTGTTCAAGCCTCGCCTTACGCTCCAGTAACGTCTGGTTTTTTCTATGTTCAGTGGGCGTCTTCGGTGGAGCGACTTTTGGATTCGTGTCGGGAAATTGCTCTGGGGGTGGTAGTGGCGGTAATACCACCTCAGACACTGAGGAAGATTCGACTGTGGCGATACTTGCTACTTCCTCATCTTGACTTTCAAGGCACACAGCCCAATGCTCGTTCACGAGCTCACTGACAGCACTCCACGGTACTCCTTGACCGTATCCGATGATGGCGCCGCATCTACGGCACGGGGGCTGTTGCTGATGAGGAAGCCTTGATAGTCGAGAGAAATTATCAACGGAGAACATCGTTGTGCGGGAGGGGGGTAACAAGGTAAACTGTCGAGGGAGGGAAAACGAGGTGGACCAACAACTTGACGCCCACGTTTCCTTTTCATGTCAAAAAAGAACTCTCCGCTTTGATTGCTGTCAAATTCGCCACAACATGATGCTACACGGCACGGTAGTTTTCCTTCAACGTCCCTGGAAAGCTCGGGTAAATATATTTATTGTGTTCTCTGTGCCGTTTCATTCGAAGCGCTCATCCACCGCCGTCATTACTTCTGCGAACAGGTGGCTCCAGTAGCAAACCTCCGTGGGATCTTCGGTCAGCACATTCACTCCTCGAAAATTATAGCACTCCAATAGTATGGCAGTCACATTTCTGGTCATATATTAGGCTGGAATTTGAAACGTACCCATGTGAATTCTCTACTTCATGCAAGATCGATGAATTTCTGGACACGCTGATGTCAGATTATTGTGAAATGCAGATCTGAGCCTAGTAGATTGCGTGGTCGTCCTGGCGTAGTTGCCTCCCAGTGTTCATCGTGTGCAATGCTCGTCCATCGCTTGTTTTCATCCCCGCGCCGAATAAAATTGGCGTATCCAGGCCCACTCCCTCCATGCCCCCCGTCGCGTTCCGCAGCCGCTCACAGAGTCTTTTCACGCACTTGTCTAGGTGACGTGTGCAGTGGTCGCATAGCGTTAAAGACTTACAGCTTGGGTCCTGACCTGTCACAAAAAGAGATGATCCCGACTCCAGCTTCATGCCAATCACGAATTATGGTACCTTTGTTACTAAATATTGGGTTCATCTACTGGCTGAGGCCGATACCGCGATCGACTACTTGACCCGTCACAAAAAGAGCTGGTCTCGACGACTTCATGATCAAAATACTGTTATGTTTAAGTTTGCTATCCTCGGGATCAGGCTACAGATCGGTTTGACTGGGACTTATTTCAACAAACTTTGGCGCTGGGTTGAAGTCGATACCATGACCAGCGAACCAGAGGATAAGTATAGCCGAGGCTCTCACCGGTTAGTACTGCTCATTTGAGCTCTGGAGGAAACACGTGCTATACGTACAAGTTTTTCCAGATAACGGGACTTATAAATGACTGCGCCGTTTGTGGAATGTTCCCTTCGCTTTTTGGCTATCGGCTCAAATTCACGTCTTACGTCCAGCATATCACTCTGCTGGTCTCAATGATATAGATTCGATGGTACTTCACTGGGCATTTTTTAGTACAATGACGCCCCTTATTTCGTTTGAATCCTAACATTACCATTGGCCCATTCAGCTTGAAGTGGTGAGCAGCCTTCTCTTCCGACATTAGTAGAAGCTCATCACCGTTCGTCAAGTACAGCCTATTCTGTTGTTCGTCCACAAAAATTTCCACATCACATTTCCGAGTCACTGTTTGTTACATATCGCTACGAGCCCTTTCGAAACATGGTTTTCAATCAACCAATTCCCAAACTTCTCCAGAATCATTGTTCGCGATATAAATGTACTCAATGATGGAGCCTTTGTCATCCTTCTCCGAAGCAACGGCGAACTTGTTCTTGAAGTCGTCGAAGGTAAAATCTGGCACGATGGATGATACCGCGACTTTCAATTGGTTGATGCTGGTGATTACGAGGATGGAATCGTTGCTAGGCGCGATTTTGATCTTGTCCTTGTTGATCATGATAAGATCCTTTGGCACAAGCGAACCTTTGCCAGGAATGTCCGGGGCCACGATGAAAAATCGTGAGCGAAGCTGTGTGGACACATGAACAACTTTGCACTTCGACCCTCCGTGACAGGCAAGACATGCTCCCTCGGTGATGTTACAGTACCAGAACCTATTGGGGGCTGCTTTGGAACGAATGTAATACCTAACGATGAATGAAAAGTGAGTTTAACTACACAGACCGGAAGATTAAGGGTACTAACCATTTTCTGAATACTGCGGACTGATTCGCTTGAATGCGCCAGCAGGGACGGGGCCGCTGGGGCGGGAGATGATGCACCACCATTCATCGGCATCCTCACGACTGGCGAAGACCATCAAGTAGCGATAGTAGTATCCGTTGGCTGAAGGCGAAATCTTGATCAACAAATACTATGTTAGTAATGCATCTTCATTCCAAAAGTTGAAGATACTGACAGTTTGAACGTATGCATAAAAAGGACCCATGTTGAGTTCAAGGACACAGTAGAGCGTTGGGGATGCTAATGATCATATTATCCAGGACACGAACTCAATTTATAGTGCAAAAGGACGTGACGGTGTCACTACAGGAGCTCAAACCAATGTATCTGCCACATTGAAAACCATCCCGCACTAGTCGGGGACCTCGCGCTCGCATAGCCATTCCCAGAGGTGCCAAACTTGACAGGCCTGGGTGTGTACGAATTGCTCGTTTCACGGTTCATTGATGTGAATGCCAGTAAGTAGTGGTAGTGTAATAAATCTTTCACCAGTGTTGTCTCCACTTACTGTTCGTGATATATCTCCCATAATATGCTCGGTGGTAGGTCGTGGCGGAGTGAGAAGAGATCGCCGATCACCAGCTGGAGAAAGAAATAATGGTTACGATCACGAGATGTCTCTATTACCAACCTGAATGCCATAAAGGCTGCGCAGTCCCGCGAAACCCGAATATTGTAAACCTGTATGGGAGATAGAAAGCGGTATGTCACCGCTTCATTGTCATGCGCAGAGTTGCTTGCATAAATATAGATACGGATTAGTACCTGAGCGCTCCGGCTAGGGGCCCCACCCGGGATATGTGGCAAGGACTCGGAGATCCTGGAAATCTGTTTCTAGTTCATTTGAACCTACATATATCACAGTTCCTGTCACGTCAGGCACTTTTTGGAAGTGATAGTATATGCCCTTTGGTTAAGAGAACAAGTCAGTTTGGGTGCGGAGCACGCGTAGCAGCACACAAGAAACCACGCAATGTTACACAGTAAGATAATGTGGCAATAATGTGTGTTACATCAGGATTCAAAGTTCATTGTGCCATAATGCATTAATTTGGGCTTGTCACATTTTCATGGAGATAGTGCACAACCTGCAAAGCATTTCTTCTCTGACGTGCCTTGCCACGCAGAGAGGGCGGGAATGGTTGGCAAAGTATCGAGCCTCACTGAACGTCACGGAATTAATGAGCAGGTGATCATAACTTACCTCGTAGTCGTACTAGTCGGTATGTTAATTTCACCTTGCGTTCGCCTGCATCTACTCATCCAGCAACTCAGAGGTGACATAAACGAACGGCATCCTATTATGCTTTGGACCCTTGGGTCCTATTAAATGTGCGCTGATACCTTCCATGTTCCATAATATCTCAGGTTCTGCTGCTGCGTTAGTGCAAAGGCACTTTGGGGGTGCTGCTGTGGAAGCTGGAAGTTGGTTTTCCATGCTCCAAGCTGCAGGTATGGGTGTCTTCCCTGCTTGGACTGAGCCGAAGTGTCCATGTTGGTTGGAGGTATGCTGGCGATGCTCTTTAACTGCTAGGAGAGGAGAAAAACAACGCCGACCTAGGGCATTGTTTATGCCGCGTCTGCGCAAGGCTTTACTGTTCATGCACGTGACACGATCAATGATCTTTGCATCTCGAAACTGGAAGGTCAGAAGGTTCGGTAGCGTGTACTTCGTATTTATTTATTGCAAACACGAGGACCACGATGATATCGCGGCCGTCCGAATTCTCTGTCTCTCTCAACCTCATATCATGCGACTATTCCTGACAGTTTTCACTCACTTCATTTTCCTAGTTGTGCCCATCGCTGCCGTTGTATACGACAACGGCGGCGGTCGGTGGTGAGTTCTTCATCTTGCTTTCAAATGCATCGAGTACTCATCATGCGGCTTTTTTTCACCAGACTTGGAGATCTCGAAGCTGGAGGGTTACTTGGAGTCGGTTTCCAAACCTCATCCAGCCTGATGCAGATATCAGAGAAAGCAGTTAGCACTTTGTTATCAAAGTCTTCGCATCTCAAAGGAAGCTCCGAGTGAATACCGACATTGTTATCGTCAACTGTGTGAATGCAGCCGTTAAAGGAGGTAATGCTGTCTTAGTACCATCGACTTCGAGTTTCAAGATCACGACAGCCTTCTGGAGTTGGAAAATGTCTAGTTGAAGAGCCACTATAGTGCTCCTAGAAAGTCCAGATGCAACGGTACTGCGAGACGGGTTTGGAACCTCTGCAGACTTCCAGCCATCGTTGAAGATTGAACAATCGAAGATGTATCTTCTCCTGTGGCTATTGTCTTGTCGGTGTACTCAGCAAACTCGTCCCTCCGAGACCTCAGCAAGCATGCGTGACGACCAGTGAGAAGCGGACGCAAATTAGACTTTGGGTCAGCAAAATCCTACAGTGAAATGGACCACTTTATGATTATATCATACACGATCTAGCGGTGGTTATGCAGCCAAACCCACCTCCAAAGGTTCACAACTGGACTGAGCATCCCCCCAGTGAGGCTGGGGAAATGATTAGTGCGGGTGTTGGTGGAACGGTCAAAGAATGTAGACAAACGTGACGTTATGCGTTACCAGGTATTAACTTACACTAGGCCCAGAGACGACGTAGTAATACAGCCTGGAACAAAACATTTAATGACCAGATCCATCCACAACAGCTTTTAACCTCTGCCTGAGCATAGCCTTTGCGCTAGTAGATTCTTTTGTATCCTTGTGTTCTGCCGCAGAACCAGTGCTCTCCCAGTCGGAAAAATTCGATGCGGTGGGCGATACGACACCGGCGGTGACCATGGAAGAAGTATTTCCACTAGAAGTGCTGAATGCACCCGAGTCTCGCACGACGCCGAACTCACCGGGACCGACAAGTTCAATGGTTTCTGTAAGGACCGCGATCCGAGTCCAGCGACGATACCTTGTGTATTTGCCCATTCCACCCTTGCCGCTTGCACCTTCCCATTTGTTATCGGCGTAGACCCAGCCTTCAGAGTCTGTCACGATGTCATCCTCGTGAGCTGGGATGATAGATGGATCTGGGATGAGCTCGGAAAGAGGCTTCTTTTCACGTTCTGGAGATTCGCTGGGACCACCAGACGAATCTCGTCTTCTTGCGGCACGCAACATACGGGCGGCAGTGCCAGTGTCCTCGGGTGTATCCTTGTCCTTTGGGGGGGTTTTTTCGACTCTCCATAAGCCATTGTTGCCCTCTTTCCTGATGATGACACGCCATTCGGGTTCTTCCCAGGTCCATCTAGCCATGCGCTTGGCTCGGCCGTTTTTCCCGACGGGGACGTAAGAAGTGGTGGGGGAAGGAAGCGAGAAGGTGGCAGGGGGCGGAAGAGGCATCTGTGAAGCACTACACCAAGAAGGGCGCTCGCCGGGGAGAAGAGCAGCTGTCCAGTCGAGGCCGACCCACCAACGCTGGTTCTCGTAAACGGTGAAGAGGAAACGAAGGGGTGGGGATGGACGAGGTGCAGACGGGTCGTCGGGAACGGATTGCGCACTGGTGTATTCTGTGAGACCAGAAGGATGACGGGAGGCATATTCGGGAGGAGGAGAAGTGGTAGGTTTGGCAGGGAGGGGAGTACCGGAGACGAGGGCGTAGAGGTAGTAAAACGCCCAGCGGAGATGGGCGCTGCGTGCGAGAGCGGCACGCGCGTTGCGAGCCCAGCGGGCGTGATGAATAAGGAGAAGACTTCCGAAAATTGCAATACAGATGCGAATGGGAACAAAGTAAGTGAAGACGAGATATGGGAGGTACATAAACGCGGCGATGCGGACAAGGGTTGCGGACGGGGCCGGGACCACATTGGTGGGGAGAAGCTGGTGTATGGCTGCAAGGTCATCGATGAGGGTGACCAGGGTTGTTTCTGTTGCAGGCTGGGGCGGGGCAGGCTGGGGGGAGGGGGAGGACCAATGATGGAGGGAAAATACGAAGAGGATGGCAAAGGGAAAGAAGAATCTGAAGAGGGTTGAGCAGGGCGGGCGGAGCTGAGAAATACATACTTGAGAGTGAGGTCGACGAAGAGACAGAGCGACCACCAGAGTGCGATGAGGAGGACCGACTCTTCCCAAGGCGCGGCCCAGGCGACGATGTCGGCGAAATGTCGGAGATCGTGTATGAGCGGGGCGAGGGGAACGAGATGGAGGACGAGCGGAGGAGGCGTTGCAGAGACAAAGTCGACGAGATTGCCCGACATCGTCGTTCTTGTTGGCGCCGACGCCGGTCACGACGACGACATGACGCAGGAGTTCACGTGAACCTCCAAGGAATCGGAATCGGAGTTCGGAGTGCCGGCTACCTATGACGATACCAAGAGTGATGATGGCGCCATCCATGATGCAGCGTCGGGGCGAGCGTCAACTCTGTCGCTATCACCCAAACCATGCCAAAGCCAGAGGGCCTCCATCGTGGCCTGTCCGCAAGGCAGGTCCAGATGATCGCGATCGCTGGCACCATCGGTACAGGTCTCTTTCTCGGCACCGGCAAGTCGCTCGCAGAGGGCGGTCCCGCCAGCATGCTCATCTGCTACGCCATCATCGGTTTCATCGTCTATGTCACTCTCCTCCTCCTCGGCGAAATGGCCACACAATATCCCATCGCAGGTACTTTATGCTCTCTCCCCTCTGAGCCCCAGCTCACCCTTTTTAGGCTCATTCAACGCGTATACTACCCGCTTCTTCTCCCCTTCATACGGATTCGCTCTCTCCTGGAATTACTGGTTCAACGATGCCGTCTCCGTCGCATCGGACCTCACAGCAGCACAGCTCGTACTCCAGTTTTGGACGCCCTGGCATCCATGGGTCATCAGTCTTCTCGCTTGGGTCATACTCGTCTCTATAAATGCCATCCATGTACGAGCATACGGCGAACTAGGTATCCCCCTTCTCCGCTACTCCATTCCTTTCTCACATCTCGATAGAATACTGGCTGGCCTTTCTCAAGGTCGCTACCATCATCGTCTTCATCATCTTGGGCATACTCGTCAATGTTGGCGTGAACACAAACCATACCTACATCGGTGGTCGCTACTGGTCCATTCCAGGCGCACCCTTCGTCAATGGCTTCTCGGGCTTTGTAAATGTCTTTGTCACAGCCAGCTTTGCATGTACGTTCTCTCTCTTACCTTTTCGCCCTCTCTTATATCTTGCAGATGGCGGAACAGAAAGCCTTGGCATCACCGCCGGCGAAACAAAGAACCCATCTAAAAATATGCCCAAAGTTGTCAAATTCGTATTCTGGCGGTAAGACCACTCATTTGCCATCGGTCTCTTGCTTACGCCTCTCTAGAATCCTCTTGTTCTATATCTTGAGCATCCTCCTCATTGGCCTCAACGGTTGGTAACTCTTTCGTCCTATCGCTTCATTTCCTTATATTTCCCAAAGTCCCATGGGATTACCCAAATCTCTCCAATAAGTCTACCACCACTTCTCCATTTACTATCGTTTTTGAGTTGGCCGGATCAAGTGCGTTCCTTCTCTTCACCTGCGGTCTTCTTTTGACATTTTCATCAGCCGTCGCCGCTTCCTTTATGAACACCGTCATTCTCACTTCGGTTTTTTCGGCTGGGAACCACGCGCTTTTTGCCGGGACTCGCGTTCTCTATGGCCTTTCAGTCGTCTCTCCTCGTAGACAGGCTCCTGCCCTTTTCTCAAAGACCACCCCCTCCGGCGTCCCCATATTCGCTTTGCTAGCTACCAGCAGCGTCAGCATACTGTGCTTTGCAAGTAGCTTCGTTGGGAGCGGTCAACTTTGGAACTGGCTTCAAAATATCGTCGGCGTCTCCAACCAAGTGAGTTAGAGCCTCCTTAATCGTTCCCTCTCTCATCATCTGTAGATTGCCTGGCTTTCCATTGGTCTTGCCAGTTGGAGATTTAGAAAGGCATGGATCGCTCAGAATCGCTCTGTGGAGGAATTAAAGTTTTACGTTGGCTGGACTTGGCCCTGGGGACCTTATTTTGTCGTACGTCGCACTACTTCTCGGTCTGCCATACACTGAACCCTTGCAGATCATCACCGTCGCGGCATTGATTCTTAGCAAGTCACTTCGATCATTTTCTCCAGTTCTAATCTCATTCCCACAGTCCAAGGCTGGTCCTCCATTTTCCCAAAGTTTTCCGCCGTCGATTTCATCTCGCTTTATATCGAGATACCCGTCATGGTCGTCATGTACATCGGCTGGGTCCTCGTTAAGAAAATATCCGCGACCAACAAACCAAAGGCGGTGGACCCAGGTGATCCTCGATTGGAGTCCCCTAATGAACTGTCACCGCTGATCCCCTCAGACTCCACGGACTATGTAGCAAGAGACACGAACGCATTTGACATTGTTGACATTTATGGTATTGACCTACATAAAGATGAGCATGTAGAAGATGCTGACGACGAACGCGATGACGAGGAAGTAAATGTGAACTTGCAGGGTCGGTTCCGGTGGTTCTGGAGGCTGTACTACATTTTTGCATAGCATAGGATGAAGATTAGCGCTGCTCCGGATATTGTGGCTAAATGGGCCATAAATATTGCTGCCATAGCAATGTTCAAGTCACTTTGCCGGAGTGGTTAACGGGATCGCCTGCTAAATAGCAAAGCGGTTGGTCTTTGACCGCGAGTGTTCGAATCGCTCAGGTGACGCTTTTTGCCACTCTTTATAACTCTCCGATCCGCGTGTTCAGCTCCGCGTGCAAGAAATTCAATCGTGGACTGTTTCGTTGATCATGAGTGCGAACAAGTATGCCAACCTCCCCGACATTGTTTGTTTTACGTCCTTGATGTCAATCCATTACTGACCTCGTCCAATCAAGGACACTGCGCCGGACGTGTACGAAACGGAAGACGTTTATCCGTCAACCCAAGATGGTGTACGGCTCTCCACTTTACGGCCTCACCGCGTCGCTGATCTCTTGCACAGGTTGGAGACTCGAGCGATGATGAGCTCTCTACTGCACGCGCACGGGCGAGAGCAGCCGCCGATGGCACCGCGACGACCCAAGACGAGCTCGACATAAGTAACTTGATCAACCCCATAGAAGCTAGCAAACACTTTCGCAAAGCCGAGCGCGCTCGTACGTCCTGCTTATCTCTCTCTCTCTCTCCACCTGCTTCTCATCCTCGTCTCTGATATCCATGGGTTCGCCACACCACGGCACGTGTGTCTCTCCCTTGTATGCCATCATGCTCGTGCGTGCGCGCCAGACCGCCAACGAACGCGCTACGTCTACCCACCCTCGACCTCCTCCAGCCGTTCCCGCTCAGGCTCGCGCTCGCCCACTCGCCCACGCACGCTCCCGGCGCGTCTGCGCGCGCTGCAAGCCGAGCTGACCGCGCTCGAAACCGAGCTCGCGGACCCGTCCAACCCGGCGCTGCAGGCACGCGAAAAGGACGGCGAGGGCGTCGATCCAGGGGAGATGATCCGGGGCTTGGTCGACGTCCGGAGGCGGCTGGAGAAGGTGCGCCGGGGCAGGGAGGGTCGTGGGCGGTTGGTCGGCGTGGTCGTTGGGAAGCCCGAGGAGAGCGAGGACGACGGGGATGGGGACGACAACGAGAGCGGGGAGGCAAATGACGGTGGGGATGATAGCAAGGGCGGGAACGTCCCTCCAGCGAGGGGTCTCGTGGAGATGGACAAGCGCGTCGGGGAACTCGAAAAATTGGTCGGGTCTGTGAACGCGACGTTGGACGAGGTGAGCGCGAGGCGTGCCTCTGGCTTGGGTACTGACCGGTGCTTTGTACAAAGACGACGCCGCTTACGCCGCCTCTGTTGCCGATGGTTATGCGGCTCAACAATCAGCTTACACTACTGACGCAGCCGCGTCACATCGATTCGGTGTCTAGGCGGCTCAAGCTGCTCCTCTCGGACTTGGAACGTGTCTCTGCGAGTCAACTGCAAAAGCGCCAACAGGCGGGAAACACACAAGGAGGAACCGGGGCTCTGACGATACTTACACCTGCCCAAGACGCTGTCCTTCCCTTGCTCTCGCGGCTCGCACCGTCTCTACCTCACATTCCCCACATACTTACACGATTAAGGACGCTCTCGTCCTTGCATGGAGCAGCTGCCGAATTCCAGAGCACGCTTGCAACTCTGGAAGAGGAGCAGAGGCGGACGAGAGAAGCGCTCGAGTCACTGAATAGTGCAGTCACCGATGTCGAGGCCAGTTTAGAAGCAAACCGACGTACGGTTGCCGGTAATGTGAACAGCCTGGAGGAGAGAGTGGAAAAGGTGTTGAATAGGCTAGGGGAGACGGCCTGACACTAGCGGTAGTACATACCCGTCGTATTACCTGAGAATAGACTTTACTTTATTCTACCAAATACAGAGTGATAATAATAACAGACTCGAATCAAACTTCAACGCCATGCTCTTGCAAATACTCTCGCGCATGCTGCTTTGCCTCTGCAGATACGCGCGCATCTAGTGATATGAATAAATAAAAGTGCAAGACCAGAGGGAAAAGAGGACATACTAGAGAGGGCAGACTTGTAACCCGCGAGCACCCGCGTGTTGTGTTCTTCGTCGCTGTGGTCAGGGTTCCTCTCAACAATGCCAGCTGCCACAAGGACCTCTTCGGCGTGATCCTTGGCTTCCTGAGATGTATATGGGTCTGAATCATGAACGTCAGCATAAGCATACAGGACTGCCAGCCGAACGTGACGTGGAGAGGAGCAAGACTGACTGCTCAGCGTGGCCTTGTAGCCGCCGAGCACCCGCGGGGACTCTTCGACGGTAGGAGCCTCCTGCTCACTTGTAGAGTCTGGGTCCTGGCCCATCTCTTTCAGCTTCTCAATCGCGCGCTGCTTTGCTTCGGTGGAGACGTTGGGGTTGTGGACAGCGGCCTTGAGACCCGCTGCGACGCGAGCAGCATCTTTGGGATGTTCTGTGCAGGCAAGTTGAGTGATAGAAAAACGTGGGGCGAGATCAAGCACGAACCAGACATTGTAATGGGGAGAAGTGTTTAAAGGGAGGCTTATTGAAATACGCACCAAGATTTAGCTTTTATAGGGGACTCCGAGTCTTTCGATGACGACATGGCTGAAACCATTTTGGATTACCTAATAACTAACCTACACGCCTACGCATCATTTCTGTTGGTGATTCCGGCTTCATGCCAATCATCCGCTCCACCGCCGCCTGTAACCAAACATGTCAGTATTTCCACCCAGTAATAATAAAATAGTGCTCTTACCTGAGCCTGATCCCAATTCATCGTCTCTTCCTCGTCTTCATCTTCCCTCCTTTCCTCGTTCCCAGCCCCCAGGCCCCATCCGCCCGTGTTCACTTGTTGCAGTTCTGATCGCATCGACGGGACACCTCCTCGATCGCGATAATCCACCGCTCCAAGGCGCGGCGTCTCGTTCCCCTCGTCCCCTCCTTCGTCTTCCGCATCCGCATCTTCGGCAAGCTCGTTCCCGCTCTCTCCTGCACCAAGAATCATCTGTGTCATCTCGTGCCCTCCAATACGGCCACGTCGGTCACGCGGAATGCCAGCCGATAAAAAGTTGGGGGTCGACGCGCGCACGGCCAGTCCGCGCGCATACGACTGGCGTGCAGAGTGATGTGGGGCGTGCGTTCGTGTATGATGCTGTGCTTGCGAGAAAAGTCGGAGGAGATCCGCAACGGCCGCTTCGCCTGCGCTTGGCTCAGCAACTGGCGCACGGAGGGAGAGGGTCGGTGAGGGTGGGCGCACACGTCGCTCAGAGGTAAGTACGAGTAGCCTGCCTTTGACTCAGAACGTAGCGTTACAATAGGGTTGGGACACGTACATTTGTTGTAATCGTGGCTGGCGGAAGGAGCCTAGTCTGACGAAGGTCTCTTTGCATTGTGTTGGTGAGAGTAGATTATACAGTCGACCATGTAAGGGAACCACGACACGATCACGGAATGAGCAGAGTGCGACACTCCGAACGTCGATGGTGGGTGAAAAAGCTGCATGCGAAACGACGTTCGATGCAGCCTTGGTACCCTGACGTGTTGGTGAACTTCCACGGTGTTGTTTCGGTGTTCGTTGCAGTGAGGTTAGCAATGGGTCAGTTTCGAGCGGTAACAGAACCTTGACCAACATCGTTCGTTTCAGTGAAGCGGTACAGTAACCAACGATCACACTCACTCCTTCGACATAAGGCAATATATGATCCCAGAAAAAGGACCATAGGTCAACCAAGCGGCTTGGAAGTGATTCATCAGACAAGGAAGCTAGTTTCGCGTTTATGGTGACCATTCCTGCCCCGATCAGTTCTCGAGCATCCGCCGCGAGAGTCGTCAAGGCTTTTGACGGTGACGCAGCTAGGACCGTCTGAATATGTCGCCTTACAAGCGTGTTCAGGTCCTCTCTGCGAGTGATTAGCCGTGTCCAGTAAAGAGCCGAACCATACTAAATGCTCACATCGGGACACGCAACGGCTCCTCATTGAACAGAGGTAAAACATGCACATGTAACGTGCCCCAGGGGTTATCCTTGTCCAACGATGTCGCACCGCTTAGTGCACTGATCCCATGACTATGTGATGTGCCAGGAACAAGTGTGGCCGTAGAAGGTGAGGTGGATGGGGCCAACGCTAGCGTCGAAGCGGATGCGCTAGACGAAAGTGACGTCGTGATGGCAGGATTGAGTCCGGCAAGTGTACCTAATCGGTGCATTTCTCGCGTGACAAGTTTGGCGTCGTAAGTACGTGTCGAGGGCTGCGAGTGATATGTATTGACGCGGTGGAAGAAATAATAAGTACCACGATGAAGGTGCCAAGTAATTCCGCCTAAACTGACCTTGGAAGGCGACGTGTGGACCTTGTTTGCAGTGGTGGATGTGGCAGAAGCCATGTCCGGTGTTAATATATCTTTGTGCACAGATATTTCTGATCGACTATGAGAGTGGGGCTGCGCCTTATGGTCAAGCTGTACCCGAGAAGGCGATGTCTTGCCGTACGTGGCGGTGTTGTAAGGAAAGAAGCCAAACCGCTTTTGCGCCTGTTGATGCGCCGACGGAGTTGACGGAGAATCCGAGCTGAGGATATTGGGACTGCTAGCGTGTCCAGGTGAATCGAAATCTGGAGCATCGTCAGCACATAGGTGAAGGAACGAACTGTTACTGCAGACGGTGATGGCCAGTGTGAAAGGGCAACCAACCCAAGAATTGCCCTTGAACGCGAGATAGAGCCGCTCGAGGACGCGGGGTCGCGTCGGAGGACGCTGTGCGACGATGGCCACGACCCTGTCTGTCCGAACCGCCTGATGAACTGTCTCGTTGGTCGCCGGTACCGTCGACTGATACCACGGTGGTGGGCGACGACGGCTCGCCGTCGTATGACCATCTGCTGAGACTACGGAGCAGCATTTGGGCCGAACTGATTCAAGTCGGCGCTGGCACATCGACCACGAAGAAGGTATGGGCCGGGAAATGTCTGAATAAATCACAGACCTTGAATTTAGACAGCCGCGACAGATTCTTCACGCGAGTGGAGCTTTCGACATAGCCGCTGTCAGCGCCGTCCTTGACGACGATGGGACAGTGGCTGTGTTAATAGAACTACTAGTTTAACATTTACCGTGTACATTGTCGGACATGCCGTCGCTCTCAGACCGAATCGACCATCTCACAGCGACCGCCAACGCGATACGCATCGCTGCAGTTGCCACGGTCCCCAGCGAAGACAACATAGCACCGAATGCGATCCCGTTTACGCGCGCCGTTCTCGACACCACCCTCGGCGACCTCATTCGCGACATCGATGCGTCAGAACTCGGCCTTTTCACGCTCGTACCTGCCCCAGATGCAGACGTACGCAAACAGCCCGACAATGGCACGCGTCGGGGCGAGATTTCTCGCGTCGAGTTCCCTGGGGCCACTCCTCTGAGGAAGCAACCCGCAAGACGGGACGACTTGTTCCGACCCAAGGAATACGAACCTGAGGTCTATGTTCACGCTGCACTCAAGTACTTGGACCGATAGTACGTACCCTGCTCCACGGTCTCATCTATTCAACGTGATGATCTACAATCAGTCAGTCGATACGACGGATGCCACGCGCTCGTTCTCAGACAGTCGCAATTCTCGAGCAGCTTGAAGAAACTCGGGAGAATATCGAGAAATTAAACGTGACTTTACAAGACGTTTGTCGATACTTTATACGTGGAAGAAAAGGATTGACCATTGATGTGCAGTTAACAAACGCAGGAGCTACTCCAGACTTGGCGCTTCCGGGCTCTGGCGTTGCCGAGGAAGAACGCCAGATCACTGACCTTCAAAATCGCCTTGCAGAGCTACGGAGCCAAGTATACTTATTCTCTCACATCCTACGTCCGCCTAATTCCAAGCATGCATAGAAGTATGCGATCCTCCAATCGAATGAGACGATTCCGGTCTCGCAGTCAAAGATTACTTCCAAGCCCATTCCTAAGCCACAACTCTCTCCGTCTCCAGAACCAGAAAACCAAGAAGACGCATTTTGGTCGAGTCCGAATGCACCAGCTCGCACGCTTCGATTTACAGACAGGCTTTTAGAGGAGGAACCTGACTTCGCGAAGTTGTCTGCGTTTGATAGCCCAGAGCCTGCTCCTCCGAAATCAGTATTTGCACGCTTAGCGGCCGACAGAAGTCCAACAAAAAGGAGTTTGGGTAGCTTGCCAGAAGAGAAGATACTTGGCAGGTCACAGATGTATGGTGGTGAAGACGATGAAGACGATTTAGATGACCAAATCAGTCTACTTGATGTCCAACTGGACCCTGAAGGCGACCTAGAAGCACCGGCTCCGGTTACTCCGGACGAAGAGACGGAAGAAAATGAAAATCTAGGCGACGAGACTGTGGTGCTCCCAAAAGCGCCTCTCGAGCCCCAAGACAGGTTACTACCGCTTCCGTCGGTGGAGAATCAAAGACCGACGGTCCTGCCCTTGGCTGAGACACAGTCGTCTCCGGATTCCTCGTTGAAAACAAGCAAGGCCAGCGTCACTCCTGGGCTAGAGAATATCATAGTGAGTTTGCTTCGTCGTATATCCGTTCTGTTCGCTCTGAATCGTACCACAGGCTCGGATATGGGCTACCGTCGGTGATATATTGCTCCCTGGTAAAGGTAGCGAGCGCCCATCATCAAGGGAAACTCTGTCCGTATCTGTATCCTGGCCGGTTTCACTTGCTTGATGTTTGCTTCTTTACAGGGACCTTATCGCATCATTGGCCACTCGGCCGCCTTCCCCGAGCTCTCCTACGTCTTCGATCTCCTCCATCGGTTCCGGTTCTGCAACCGCTGGTCCGACGCCTCACCAAGTGAACACGGCTCGGCTTCTACATGCATTGCTCACGACGTCCAACTACGCAATGCCCTTGAACCAACTGAAAGCGGCTATCGGAAGCACACGGGCGCTCTATGCTTGCGTAGCCAAGAAGCTGATTCGGATTGATAGGGGTGGCGGGGAGCAAGTTGTTTTATTCGACGGATGCTGAAGCAGATGATTGTTCTGGAGTTTTCAAAATCCTATGCTATGTTTTCGGTACTCTGCTAATTTTACCACTCGTTTTGTAAGTCCCATAGTACTCGTGTCATTACGCCCTGCGCCGGACGCACCAACTTCACCCACACTCAAATCACTGTTCTTGGTGGCTCCACTTATACCAATCATCTTGTATGTAATAAGTACGTTCCTAGATCTACTACGTCCGATCAACTAGTAGCCGCAACAAAATGTTCCCTTACGTCATGCACAGAGTCGGGCACTGACGGTGATGCATGTACTACATAGTACGTTGGTGTTAATTGGTGTTGGTGTTGGTAAGTTATTTTATGTAGCATACATTTGCGTCAGCCAGTATCATAACGGATTGTAAGTCCGACCCATATCGATCATGAATGACGTAACGTGTTTCGCCAGCAGGTCGGCACGAGGCATCCAAAGCCACCACAGCGTGTCTTACATTTGTATAATTCTGCCAAGTTAGTCTGGCTCTGTCATCCACTCATAATGAGATCAGCGACTGACCTGCTGGCGAGAGAGTCGATGTCTGAGACACACGTCAAGCACCACACCCACAATCCCGGTCACAATTTTGGTAGTTCAGCGCCCAATCATTCGCCTGCAAAACGCATGTCTGCAGGGTTTGATGTGAGGACCTACTTAAGCGCCAATGATTTTGCCATATATGTAGTTAGCAGCAATCTATCAAGTTGAAAATTAACGCTTCTCCGACCACCCGTGTGAATAATACCAGTGCTATCTGCGGTGGACACCGAACACATGTTTCATAGCCAAACTAACCCCGCGTTCATCGTCACTTTCATGCCCTTATCAGGATTCTCCCCACAATGCTTTGCAAGGAATCCCTACCATTCGTCGATGCCAGCTTGCGCGGTTTCCCAGTCCGACACATAACACCCAGACCTAGATCTCACTCGCCTATTACTCATTGCCAAGTAGTGCCACCGTCAACTCTAGTGGAACTGGAGTGGGCCGTAAATGGCAGACAGTAACAAGGTCAGTTTGCGTTTACATGAGTCATGTCCCTCCGTACATTGACAAGCGAAATAGCGACGTAATGTTGTCTTCTTCGGAGAAACGGGAACGGGAAAGAGCTCTGCCATCAACCTTATCCTGGGGTCCAATGCACTCATTGTCTCCGATGGCGCCCAACCTTGCACCGAAACTGCGGCCCGTCAAGACATCATGCTGAATGGTATAAGGCATAGTTTGTGGGATACTCGTGGTCTTGGTGAGGGCAAGGGTTTTCTCCAAGCTATCTTTGGAGAAAATTCGAAAAGAGAACTCGAGAAATTTCTCAAGGAGAGACATCGAAGAAAAGAGATTGACCTCCTCGTGTTCTGCGTTCGCGGTGCTAGGGTGACGAAGGCATCAGAAAAATATTACAAGAATTTTTGCGCCATCACGCGTCGGCTGGCTGCTCCGGTAGCCGTCATGGTCACTTTCTTGGAGAAGGAGCCAGATATGGCGGGCTGGTGGAACACGAACTCTTCTTGTTTCGAGGGCTTTAATATGGAATTTGATGACCATGCCTGCGTCAGTACCCTTATGGACCACCCTCGGTCAGCCGAATCCAGGGAGAGCCTCATCAACTTGATTACAAAGGATTATCACTGGGGGACGACAGAGATCGGCTCTTACTTCGGCTCCCGCGTCCCTAGACCTGTGCCATCACGCAAGGGGTCTTGGTGGAATATGCGCAATACGATATACAGGAGCAACGATGATCAAAGTTTTGTTCTCCTCTCGAGCAACACAGTCGCGTCGTCGACAGGAGATTCTTTTCATACACCCGCCCAGTCCCCTAGCGATAATATATCACCAAACCCCTTCGTCGAACGTCCCACACCTCGCAGTGGGACCGCTTCCGAAAGGCCACGTATCAACACAAACTCGAATTCGTTAAGTTTGACCCATCCGCAGCCTCTCAGTGATGAAACTTCGGGAACGGGATCTCCATCGGCTTCGATGTTTTCTCCAGGGTACGCGATTATAACACTTCTCAAATCACCTGACTTATGCAATATATTAAGTTCTCAAAGTAGCCACACCTCGCGTTCTGAAGCTGGTGTGGTAGACAACGAAGGTATGATTTAGATTCTTTTCGAAGATGGTCCGGCGCTTATGCAGTCTGTAATAGATCACTGGAATGGTCTACCTTTCAAATTCCCTGCTGATAGTATTAGAAGAAGGAAAGGTTACCCTACCAAACGTGGCGCTTTTGGAGATATCTGGGAGTGCGACTTAATCGTGGTGGGATCTTCCCAGATCCAAAGGGTGAAGTCATTTTCAGCCTATCTCAAGTCTATGCTGACCAGGATTATCAGGTCGCGGTAAAAGCGGTGAAGACTGGTACCCTTCCCGACGATCTAGAATATCAGAAGAAGGTACATCGGAATCCTCCATTTGTGAAGACTATCCTACCA
>JBBPMF010000628.1:0-20816 GCA_038090175.1 Austroboletus eburneus | reverse complement strand
AAAACAAGCGCGTCGTTTCGTTGGCCCGAGGAAATCGACGCGCTTTCCGTTTCACCCGGTCCTTGGGAGCCATCTGGCTCTGACGCGTGGGCCGACACGCCGCCGAGCAAGTCCTTGTCTGACCCCGTCAGGTTCTCGCGTCTGCTAAGTACCACCGAGGACGACTCGATGCCGACGTTTGTCAACGAGACTCCAGAGTGGATGGTGCTCTCTCCCGCAAGGATCGCGTGTTGGCACTCACACGTGCTGGCAATTCGACGTTTTGTCCAAGGGCGCGACCGCCGTCGGGACGACGTGGCCGTCATCCTCGAAGACGACATCGACATGGAAAAGGACGTATCCGCGCGGCTGTCTCAGGTCTGGACGTTCTTACCTCCAGGATGGGACGTTGTATTTCTAGGACACTGCTGGTCCGACGAATCTTATTATCTGCCGCTCACCGACTTTGTGGACACGAACGTGCGTCCGTCGTGGTACCCTAAATGTACGCACACGTATGCGCTGTCGCTGTCTGGGGCACAGAGGCTCTTGCAGCACTTACGGTATCCGCCGTTTGCGTACTCACGGGCGCTCGACCAGGCGTATGCGTGGCTCGTATGGAGCGGTCGTCTGAGGAGCTATTCGGTCGTCCCCAGTGTTATCGTACAGAGGAAGCTCGAGAGGAGCGATATTTCGTCTGGCTTTGGGAGCGAGTGGAAGCAAGGGTTGCGGAACGGCGTATTTGATGCTTGAATGTGTACTGTATGCGGCAATACAATACCAGCCTATCCTCATCGACAAAGAGATTGCAAGAGTGATAATAATGTTTATAGGTACATGCGCGCAGTGTATTTGACAATAATGAGTCTGGTTGACGGTATCAACACTCCGACGGTCCCTGAGGCAGGCCTAAGGCGTCGGCAGCACGGCGTGAGTTTCATCACCACCATAGTATTTTTGTTTCTCCGTTCGGTACATGGGACCACCTTGGGAAATCATCTCAGTCTGGTCCATCCACCATCGTTTGGACTGGACGTGTGCATCTTCGCCGAGTAGGATCGATCCTGTTCATGTTATGGGTTGTCTCTTTAGCTCCCAGTCCGAGGAGCCTGCGCTCGAGTTGCTTAGTGAGTGAGGTTCCAACTCGTTCGACCAAATTATCAAGCTAAGAGGGAAAATATGCGAATCTAAACGATTATCAGTCGATCGAGTAAACTCAAAGAAATGCTGACGAAGACTCTCAGATTCGCTTGGGAGTATGTTGTTCTGGGGGGAAAAACTCAACTATGTATAAAGATGGATGCGTGTGCGGTTACGGGTACACGAGTCTTTCTCTTTTCCATGTTTTCCGAACGTACATTGTCTCCTGAAATATCTGAGTGGGTTTTTGGAACTCGGCTGCTCGGCCTGGTTTGTGGGCAGCGGGATCTTCCTACAGAAGATCAAGTATGTTCACCGTATCCGACACCAAAGTTTGACAGACAAGTCAGAATCAAACCTCTCCGCACAAATCGTTTTTCGACATTCAAAGATCTGACGCACTCATTGAGAACATTCAGCTGCCCGGTATGGTGCCCACTTCCATGATCTTGAGGAATACCTGACAAAGTCTTCGAGAGCCTGTAGTATCGAGTGACATGAGCTGCAGTACTTTGGCGTGATGTGACACCTCAAACGAACAATTCGCCTCCAACATCAGTGGTCCTGGGTGACATATGCGATCTGTTAGCTCATAGGATGGATCGTAAATGAAAGGAAGAAACTCATTGCGTACCGAGGAGTCGCCGACTTCCACAAGTCACCGCTACATGCTACAAGAACCGATTGCTTGATGGACCCATTCCTTTGGTCAATCGCAACATGACCACGTTGGATGATAGGCTCGAAAAATAATACACAAGTACAGAAAGAAAAGGTAAGGTAAAAATGAGCCCAGGTAAAAACGGTTCCAAACGTGAAAAAGACGAGCAAACCTCTGCCCGCTTCGCGACTGCCCCCGAGGAGAGGGGGAAATAATAACAATCGATCGAACAGGTCGTGCATGCTCGAGTTGATTTCGATGTACCGTACGTCGACGTGGACAGGATGCTTTCGCCACCAGTCGGTCAGGACGGTACTCGTAGAACCCGGCGCTGACGGCGGCACGGGTCCGCATGTGGCGGAGTCCTATATGATAACGTTTATGGGTACTTGTGTTAGATGGAGAGCAAAGCCATATGTCGTCCATGGAAGGAGTGCATGTGACTAGGTATAATCCTCAAAGACAAAGGAAATGTTGAAAACGTAGGTGAGGCAGTCTGGCATGAGTAAGTCAGCATGGCGGAGACAGATGGATGAGCGCGATGCCTACGCTTGCTGGAGAACATTGTTCAAGCCGTGTCTCCACAAGTGACCCAGTAACCTGAGATAGCGAATGTTGGGGAGAGGGCGCTCAAAGGTGCGGATGTCGCTGTAGGAGGTGCATGCGAAACAAAGGAGTAGTCGCAGGAGCTCGGTGGGGAGGATGGCGTACTCTTAGCGTCGTTCCCGGGATCATCTCAAGTATGTCGATCATCGTCATTGTCGCCAACGACGACGAAGGAGAGCGAGCCTGAGTGTGCTATGGCGCTGATGTCATCGGCCCTGTCGAGTTCGCGTCTCTGTTTCATACTCTGCCTAATACGTACGTTCGTCGCACACTACAGTCCACTTCAACACGAGTCCTTATTTACCAACTTCTGTTTCTTCTTCTTTGCGAATTATATCGCCTGCGACACCGTCCTCATCTGTACTGTCCTCAAGCACCAACCAGCCCCCACGTCGTCGTAGCGAGAAGCACCCACTATTATCACGCCCTCAGATACCACCTATTTGAATGGACCGCAAATACTCGTACGTCTCGTCTCCTGGTCGATATCCTTGTCCATATCACATTTCTTTTACGCAGACCACGAAGGCCCCTCCTCATCAAGTAATCGCAGCGCTGTTATCGCCGGTTCCACAGCAGGCGGAACAAACTTCCTTCATAAAGGCTAGGACACGAACAGATGAACTCGGAGAATCATGGTGGGACCCTCTGCGACAGACGCGCATTTTTCGCGTCAGTCCATTTCGTCTGTCCATCGTGGCTCGGTGTCCAGGTCAGAAGGGATCGCCATCCGTAGACGGTATCCAATTTTATCGAACGCAAGCGGCTGGGTTGGGTAGGACACTAGGGCCTTGGTGCCTGGACCATTATCAACAGCACCTATGCGGCCGCGTGCACTGGCACAACCGGGAACGGAACTCAGCTCAGTCGAACACCAGAGCGGCAACGCCTTGTCCCCACCACGCTTCTCTACAGGTGTATGTAGCCGTCTTCTTGCATGTGAGCTCGTTGACCTTTATCTCATGCGGCCGGACGGGCTGACCGACGGTTGCGTTGCGCAGATATATACACTTATCGTAATCACTCAGTGTACGTTGTTCTTCATCGTCTGCCGCTCTCTCACGTCGACTCGCTGTCCCACACACCCATATTTTTAGCACTCTTGGACGATATTCAATTTCATTATTGCTCTCGTGGACACCGCTCTTGCCCTCAGACGCTTTGCCTGATTTGATTGTGCACAACACATACATACATACGATCATTGCTTCATCCACCCATCCTCTACCTCTCGAAACCTGCCCTCCTGTTGCCACCTCAGGAAGACAGTAATGCTGTCTTCAGTAGCCTCCGTAGTCTACACAATGCTACTGCCTTCCCCCCATGTCTCTCAATCCTCAACACGACAGAACTTTCAAAGGCTGATTTGAACACTATCAAACTGAACAAGTGAACACAGGCCATGAGATGTCAGTCTGTCAATATGTAGAGAGGGACAAAGGTCACATACAAACTGCAAATGCTTTGATTAAATGTCACGGAGGAATATTGGAACAGACACATACTTGCTAAGGCAGCACACATGCTCAAGTGGTCAGTGAACTACAAGCAGGGGTCTAGAATGAAGACAAACATCCTGCAAAGACATGCACATAGTATCACAGCCTTAACAGGGTTTTGTGGGAGTACCAGAAATGATAACATACCACCTATAATGTGCAGATGATACGAAAATATCAGCAATAGTTACTGCCACCATGAACAATTCTCACATACAATCTACAAACACAGCAGTGTCAAAAAATGACCAGACTTCAATCCAGCAGGAATAATGACACTCACTCTCTGAGAACGGTGATCAGATCGAGTCCATGAATGCAGTTAACACAATAACATACCTCCTAAAGGCATGAAAAGAAATTGTGAGATGTGATATCAGGTCATACTGATTAGAAGTATCCAAGTTGATCACGCACAATCTAAGGGTGTGCAGTAATTGTCAAATAGTCAGGTCGACTTCACCGATGCATCGAGAACGGTCACGTACAGACTGGGGATGCGCACGAATTGTCAAATGGTAAGGTCGACTTCACTGATGCATCGAGAATGATCACATACAGACTGAGAATGCACACGAATTGTAAAATGGTCAAGTTGACTTCGCCGATGCATCGAGAATGATTACGTACATCCTGAGGATGGGCACGAATTGTCAAATGGTCAGGTCGGCTTCACCGATTCATCGAGAACGGTCACATACGAGCTGAGGATGGGCACGAATTGTCAAATGGTCAGGTCGACTTCACCAATGCATCGAGAACGATCACGTACTCCCTGAGGATACGCACGAATTGTTAAATGGTCAGGTCGGCTTCACTAATGCATCTAGAACGATCACATACGAGCTGAGGATGCGCACAGATTGTCAAATGGTCAGGTCGATTTCACCGATGCATCAAGAAATATTACGTACAGACTGAGGATGCGCACGAATTGTCAAATGTTCAGGTCGACTTCACGGATGCATCGAGAACGATCACATACTTCCTGAGAAGGCGCAGAAATTGTCAAATAGTGAGGTCGACTTCACCCATGCATCGAGAACGACCACATACATACTGAGAATGCGCACGAATTGTCAAATGGTCAGGTCTACTTCACCGATGCATCGAGAACGATCACATACTCGCTGAGGATGCGCACGAATTGTCAAATAGTCAAGTTGACGTCGACTTCGATGATGTATCGAGAATGATCACGTACTCGCTGAGGATGCGCATGAATTGTTAAATGGTCAGGTCGACTTCAACGATGGATCGAGAACGATCACGTACGAGCTGAGGAAGTGCACAAATTGTGAAATGGTCAGGTCGACTTCGCCGATGCATCGAGAACAATCACGTACTTGCTGAGGATGCACACGAATTGTCAAATGGTCAGGTCGACTTCAACGATGCATCGAGAACCATCACATACAAGCTGAGGATGGGCACGAATTGTCAAATGGTCAGGTCGACTTCACCGATGCATCGAGAACAATCACGTACGAGCTGAGGATGTGTACGAATTTTCAAATGGTGAGGTCGACTTCATTGATGCATCGAGAAAGATCACATACTCGCTGAGGATGCGCACGAATTGTCAAGTGGTTATGTCAACTTCAATAATGCAAGCAGAACGATCACGTACTCCCTGAGGATGCACAGGAATAATCAAATGGTCAGGTCAACTTTAACGATGCATCAAGAATGATCACGTACTTCCTGAGGATGCGCACAAATTGTCAAATTGTCAGGTCGGCTTCACCGATGCATCGAAAACGATCACGTACGAGCTGAGGATGTACAAGAATTGTCAAATGGTCAGGTCAACTTCACCAATGAATGTATCGAGAACGACCACGTACAGACTGAGGATGTGCACGAATTGTCAGATGGTCAGGTCGCCTTCACCGATTCATCGAGAACGATCACGTACGAGCTGAGGAAGTGCACAAATTGTGAAATGGTCAGGTCGACTTCACCGATGGATCGAGAACGATCACGTACTTCCTGAGGATGTGCAGGAATTGTGAAATGGTCAGGTCGGCTTCACCGATGGATCGAGAACGATCACATACGAGCTGAGGATGCGCACAGATTGTCAAATGGTCAGGTCGACTTCACTAATGCATCAAGAAAGATCACATACAGACTGAGAATGCGCACGAATTGTCAAATGTTCAGGTCAACTTCACTGATGCATCGAGAACAATCACATACTTCCTGAGGATGTGCAGAAATTGTCAAATGGTGGGGTCGACTTCATCGATGCATCGAGAACGATCACATACATACTGAGGATGCACGCGAGTTATCAAATGGTCAGGTCTACTTCACCGATGCATCGAGAACGGTCACGTACTCGCTGAGGATGTACAGGAATTGTGAAATGGTCAGGTCTGCTTCACCGATGCATCGAGAACGATCACGTACAGACTAAGAATGCGCACGAATGGTCAAATGATCAGGTCAACTTCACCAATTCATCGAAAACTATCACGTACAGACTAAGGATGTGCAGGAAATGTCAAATGGTCAGGTCAACTTCAACGATGCATCGAGAATGATTACGTACAGACTGAGGATGGGCACGAATTGTCAAATGGTCAGGTCAACTTCACCGATGTATCGAGAACAATCACGTACTCGCTGGGGATGTACAGGAATTGTCAAATGATCAGGTCGACTACACCGATGCATTGAGAACGATCACATACGAGCTGATGTATGCGCGAAAATTGTTAAATAGTCAAGGTGACTCAATACACTGTAAGCTAATCACTCACCATCTGTTAAGAAACATGTAAATCAATGTGTTCGATCGCTGCAGTGAAACATGAATAGCAACATACATGCTGCATGTGTATGTAAATTAGGCAGTCAATAGTGAAATTGTCCGTCTTATCTGGACGACGTCACTCACCATCTACAACAACCACCCTCTCTTGTTAGAAAAGCGGTGATGAATGAAATGCGAAGAGCAGTACACACCTTTACAAAGTTGACATTTCCAATCATCAGTGTATTCTACCAGCAATCGTGCATACGTACCTCCTGTTGACATGTACATATGTTAGTGTTGATCAAGCAACAGTTTGTGCCACACACGAGCTAGTGTAGATCCAACGTGCTCCAGCATTAATACTTGCTTTTCATGATAACTGCGACTCAGACTTACGTTCTAGCGAACCAATTAGTATTCAATTTCTTAATTAAATCGTCGATGTCTGACCTGAAGTGTCCCAGAAATTCTTCTCATTTGTGACTCCAAGTATGTAGTCGGATAGGTTTTTGATGAATCCTTACGTTGGTGTCATCAACGTCAAATATTTACATTCATATATTCCTCTCACCTTTGTTGGGGTGAAATCTCCTCTCAGATACGACAAGCCTGCCATACACAGTGCTTCCTTCATCCATGACCTTACCCATTTCAAGTCAATTTTCTTGACCCACTCCTGAGCTTCACCTTCCAGCTCTCCTAATCCCTCATTGGCGCCGCTCGCAGACACGAACAAAGAAGCATGATAATACCAAGATATAAGAGCATATTCTGGTGCACGGCTGCCATCACTGAAGGCTGTTGTAATTGCTCTGAGACAGTCAACCGTGAATTTTCCATGACACGTAGCAGGAACATAAAAGAGGGCCCCCGACCGGGACTTGTTGGTAAGAAAGTCTCGTAGTGACGCGTGATAGAATTTGATCTCTTTCGAATTATTAGGAATATTAAGAATAGAGTGGCACCCATCTAAGGCTTTGTGGATGTCATGAACCTCCAAGCTCCTATCATCGGTGAATAGAATCGTGGAGAGTTCGTCGATGGCAAGCGGATATCGAAGGTACATCAAGCTTCCCATGACGATGTCAAAATAATCCCACACCCTGGCGTCCTCGACAACCTGAGTGTAGAGGGGGTCCAAACCATCATGGAGTTTCATGACTTTCATCAACCGCGTCGCTGGAGAGCCTTTCCCGCAGATATATCCAACAGCCGTAGCGGCATAAATGAACAGACCTTCCGATTTTTCCACAAGTTGGTCAAGGTGTATGTCCGACGGCCAAAGCGCTGGACCACCATACTTGAGACATTGTCGTTTCGGCCAACCCTTCCGAAGTTCATGGACAAAGTACTTTCAAACGTCGCATTTCGATTCTGTAAGAGAAAGCAGCTGAACACCGCCGCGTCCGTCGTCCAGACAGCCTTTGATATAAGGCTCAGGCCGACTGGTAAGGAGGAATCGGAAGGGCAGTTCCTTCTCGCAAAGCCAGTTGATCAGCCGGCATATTCCCTCTCGTGAGGCGCATTCATCGAGTCCATCGATGACGACCAGATTGGGGTCGGTACTGGATGCACCAACGAGAAGTTTGGATAGCTGATCCTCGAGCAAGAGTTTGGACGGATCCCTAAGCGCTAGAGACCAGCCATTCTTCACCTCCAGAGCTTCCTCCATCTGCTTCTTTGCTGACGAACTCTTCTTCGCGATTTGATATGCTAGGGTAGCCACAAGTTTATTGATGTCGTCGCGGTCTCCTGTTCTCCTCCAGAAAAAGAAAGTAGCCGCTAGTCATTCGCGTTTGTCGTATTCCTTTGCGATGGTATGTGCGACTGTGGTCTTGCCAGTACCTGCAGGGCCACTCAACCAGCACACGGGGGGATCCATGCTGCTATCAGCCCAAGATCGAACTTTGGCTAAGATTTTGGTTCGAGTCTCAGGCTGGCATATGACAGCGTGCTCTGCGTCTCTCTTGGCAGAATCATAGAGGGCGTCTTGAACATAATGGGGGCCCAAGAGGTCGAATACTGTAATATCTGGCGCTATAGAGATAGCTAAGACAACAAGTGAAAGGTGGAAATGATGGCTGACCTGTCAACTGCACGATCTGTTGCCCTATTACAGAACCCGCACCAGTAACATTCCCTTCGATACCGACGCTGGTGAATGGAATTTAGCAAAGTGAGAACAAAGTGATGTGGGTCCTACTTTGATATGTTTGGAGCTCGTGGTGCCATGACGAAAAGGACTGGTGCGATTGTCGAGTATGGGTAACGAGTCCAGGCTAAAGTAGGCCACAAGAGCAACTCCGACAAGTTCTGCCTGCATTCAGTTTAGACTACGCATGTGACCATGTGACCGGTCAAATCGGGTTATATTGGCAACTTCGATTAGAAAGAGCCACCTAATCTCGGAGCGTACTGCTTGTATCATCAATCAGTTCGTATCTAGATTGATAGCTTCTAGAATCTCCTTTGGTTCGCCCTCAGCCCTGCCTGAAATTTTTGTTCTCATCCCGGAGCTCTTCAAGTGTGTTGGGAACTTGTACATTCCCCATATTGATTCCACGTCAGTTGTTGAGGCGACAGTACTGAGTGCACACCTCGGACGTGAGTTCCAATGTTCTCCGGCATAGGCAACAAGAATTTCGCCTTAATAAAAGGCATGCAACCCTCAAGAACAGCATCTCCAACTGTCCCGAACCTCGTGGGACTCAGAATTCTCATATCGTGTGTGCGTGGCCTGGGCAATCGTTCCTCGTGTAAAGGCCACCTCCTTAGTTTGGACGCGATCAACTGTGATCGTCACATCATCCCTTGATCGGTGAGTATTATCAAGGGTTCCACCCCCTCGAGGCTTCAGCATGTCCTTGCGGTGCCGGTTATCAATCACACCACCAGCTCGCACCCTGTTTGATCACCTCCATATCCACAACATGCGGTGAGCTTCCGAGACACTGGACAGTCAGTCCAGTCCTCCTTCGCGGTTAACACACAATGTCTGGATCGTTGTGCGTCGGAATCCCTACAGATGGGTTTACACCCGATTAAAGAGTACTGGAATACTAAGGACGTGAGGTTGGCTAAAACAGGTGCTAGGGCTGCAGCTTGGAGTGCATCATAAGAAGAGAACATGAGAAAAGAAATTGCTCCGATCCCTGATTTCAATCAACCAGTCCGTCAGTTGATGACTGGCAGCACGTTTTCAAGTTGTCATCACGTTACTGAAGAAAGGGGGTCAGGAGAGAACTGAATAAACACAAGCCTACCTCCTTTTGATATCTTCCTTCTCTTCTCCATCGTAAACACAGTTCTCTGTATAGAGCAGGTTACGTGATGTCACCAGATCCTTGGGACTACTTTTTCCCCAGCAGCAAAACCCTGCACCCCACGTTTGCCGTCGCCTCCATTTAGTACCGCAGGGACGTGTTCTTTGCTCTGCTGCACCAGAATAAGAAAAATCGGCAAGGTCAGCAACACATGTTCCACTGGGGGCCCCTTTTTGACACCGACATGGGGTAACTTCGAATCGGTGTGGCCAAAGTCAGGAACCAGAGTTTGTCCCGTTTCAGCGATATGCGCGGATGAGATTGAGAGATGTAAGAACTTTTGCCAACGAATAAATTGTACCTGGAACTGCCAACCTGCAGTATACTTCATCTGAAATACAGCAAGATCGTTTGCCTTCCTGGGAGGTCAGATTCCCAGACTCTCTAGATGAACGGCTTCCGTGATAAAACATGTATTGTGTTATTTCATCTTTATACATACATATCTGCATCTTTACTCTTGACCATGCCTTCTACCCACACCTCGACGCAATCTTTTGCATCCTTGCATTCATAAGCCGAAATCTTAAAATGCACCATGGAATGTCTTGGAACACACTATACATACCTGGAATATACACAACAGCACATCGGGAAATTTATGGACAATGCACTGTCTGCATTTGTTCAATTTTGCACAATGGTAATGTCTTACCCTTGCGGACAACGCGCAATAGTTCGTGGCTGTCTGAAAATGAGGACACTATGGATACAGAAGAAATCTCATTGGGATATTGTTACTGTCATCATGGAGATCTTTGAGCTGAGCGTCACCTGCGAGAATAATTTCCACTGGGGGTAAAGCCACCCCATTGTTCGAAATATTTCCTGGAGACGGAGAGCTTGAATCGCCTGAAGCTGGTGCGGCGCTTGCCGAGTTAGAACTGGTTCCTAGTGCTATCCTCAAAGGGTGTGTGCGGCGAGGCTGACTCTCCAACTGAAGGATCTGTGCTTTCAGGGTGGCAGCTTTCTTGATATCCCCCTC
Source organism: Austroboletus eburneus (assembly GCA_038090175.1). Lineage (NCBI taxonomy): Eukaryota > Fungi > Basidiomycota > Agaricomycetes > Boletales > Boletaceae > Austroboletus > Austroboletus eburneus. The sequence goes on along the minus strand of JBBPMF010000628.1, from coordinate 9,859 downwards.
GATAGTGGTATAGTCCCTGTAGTGCACTGAGATGGGCATGGGACTGAGGGTTTGTATGTCCTTACCTTGACTCTGGAGGCGCACTAGATGACAAAAGTGGAGTGAGTAACTTATTTTGAACACCACTCATCTGCTGTGAACTCGCTCCTTCATCTGTTTTCTGATAAAAATCGGGGTATCGATAACATTCCCCTTGATGCCGGTAAATTTGCTATAGTAAATGGGGTGGGAAGAGAGCTGAAACGTATAAAACCATACGACATTTTGGTCTTTCAACACCCTTGAATTTAGGTGCTCGACAGTATCTGCCACGATGTCAGAATTATTTGAAACGCTCGAACAGTGTTTGGAGAGATAGTCATACCTACACCTGAATCACAGGCTAACTGGCCGAAACCAGTCGAATAAATATTTCATTCCTAAAACGTAAACAATGCTTGAGCTCTAGATCATGGATATTGCCGACGTTTCCTATTGGTGGCACGCTGGTTGGGGGCGGTGGTGGTGTCGAAGTCTAAAGGGGAATGCAAATGGCATGGCGAGACGGGCTGATGCAGGCGTCGACGTCCCGCGAACGGTACTCGCGCGTGAAGGGAATGGTAGGGCAGGACTGAACGCATTGATGGTCTACGGGGGATAGGAGGACCCTGGGGGATGCAGAGACAGAGAGGGCAATGCATCGATGGACGCGATACATGAGCCGGGCATGGCCGAGAGACTCTGGAACTGTTTGGAGGACCGGTGCAAGGTAGATGCGTTGCTAGACACTGTAGTTAGCGACGGCCCCGGTAGGAAACGACGATGGACAGACGAGACGATGTGGCCGCGTAGACCGGAGAGGGGCTGGTGACGACGGTGGTGTCGTCTCTGGACACAAGATCACACAGCAGGAGATGGTCCTGGACGAATTCCGGTGTGATGGAATCATGACCCGAACTTGGTTCGGTGGGGAGGAGTAGCGTCGCCTACGAGCGATGAGGGAAACCAATCTAGACGACGACGGCGACGGCGACGCACCTTTCCCTTGGTGAGGGCGTTCCATATGTCTGACCAGTCATTGGAGGTGTCGCCCTCGCACGAGATCTTGTCGAGGATGGCCCACACTATAGAATGCAGCTCGAGGCCGACGCTCTGTACGGCGGCGCGGAGGTTGGCGAGATTGGGAATAGGCTTTGCCGTTAGCTGGGGTGGGGTCAGTGGTGGGAGCAGCTGGTTGCTGTTGGGGTTTATAGGGGACATACTTGGCGTCGTCGGTGGTGGTGAGGAGAAGGTGAACGGCGAGCGACTCGCAGGATGGCGTGCGGGTGATGGCAGCGCCTCGCGCCCTTCCGATAGGTGCTGACAGAAAGAGATTGTGGCTATTGTCGCGTCTGGTGGTCGTCATCACTGTCGAGACTCGACAAGCGCCATCATCACCGTACCGAGGCAAGAACGGTGTCGCCGCGCGCGTCGGTAAGGAACACCCAGACCACGTCGCGCTCATCCGCTATCCGGGATACACATGGCTTCGGTATCGGCAAAATACGACGACAAGGTGGAGAGTACGTACCGACATAGGCACCTGGCTCATCAAGACTCTTAGATCTCTGCGACTTGGCATCTAGTTGCTGTGCAATATGGAGAGCATTGGCAGCCTGGACGTTCCAGAAACGACGTGTCTCCAGGCTGAGGGCGGCTTTGAGGGTGCGCTGGTGGCGCGGTTCTTAGTGCGGAGAAGGTGTGCGAAGCACACCTAGTTGTTAGTCAGTGTACGAGAGAGGGAACTGAGGTAGTAGTTACAATATGTATGCACTATATTGGTGTACGTACGATGGGACGTAGGTGCCTTTGTTAGCGAGCATGTACTGGGCCATTCGGACGTGTCTGAATGCAGCGTCGTCTGGGTGTTCCTTGTTGACGGGCGTAGCGATATGGGTTCTTGCCTTGGTACGGTGGGTTGGGTTTGTGGAGATTTATGACGGTAGCGGTTGTCGACAGCGACGACGACGACTCTGCCAGACGCGACAACAATTTCTTTCCGTCGGCATCGTTCGCCGTGCATGCCCTCCTCACCACCGCCGACAACGCCAAGTATCTCCTCCACACTCCCCAGCAGCGACCAACCATGCTCCCACCACCGACACCACCCCAACCAATGGCGAAGCCCCAGTCCCAATCTCGCCAGCCTCCACGTCACCGCATACTCGAGCTGCATTCCGTAGGGTGGGCCAACCTCGACAAGATCTCGCACGAGGGCGACACCTCCGATGACTGGTCAGAGATTCACCAAGGGAGAGGTGCCACCGCCACCGTCATCTACACAGGTCTTCCTCAATGTTCATAGGCGGCGCTGTTCCTCTCAGCAGAACCAAGTTCGGGTCGTGATTCCATCACACCGGAATTCGTCTGGGACCACCTTGTGCTGTATGATCTCGTGTCTAGAGATGATACCACCGTCATCACCGTCTCTGTCTACCCGGCCAATTGTCAAGTCTGTCCATTGTCGCTGTCTATTGGGGCCATCGCTGACTTCAGTGTCTAACAACACATCTACCTTGCACCGGTCCTCCAAACAGTTCCAGAGTCTCTCGGCCACACTGGGCTCACGCTCCACATCCCTCGATGCATTGCTCCCTCTGCCTCTGTATACCCCAGAGTCTTCCTATCCCTCGTACACCATCACCGCGTTCAGCACTACCCTACCACTCCCTTCACGCGCGACCAAACCCCAGTTGCCGCCGCGTCCAGGTACCGTTCGCGAGACATCGACGCCTGTGCCAGCCCGTCTTTGCATCACTCTTTGGACAGAGACTGCCACCGCCTCCCACAACAACAACCGTGACCCCACCGCCCTGGACAGATATCACCACTGGGATCATCAACGTTCTCAAAGGCGGAATCACCCTTGCCCTCAACAAGTATTCTCCCTGCGAATGCGTACATGCGTTTTCCATCCCTTGTTTATTGTTCGTCAAAGTCCCCGCGGGCAAGAAAAAGCTTCAAGATATCTGGTGGGAACCCGAATCGGGTGATATAGGTGGTCAATCACGCGCTCGACAAGCCCGAGGATTTGGCAGACAGATTTCAGGGCGGTCGAAGGCGAATTGAGCGACGGCTGACTGGACTGGAGCTTGTTTAGTTTGTGCACTATACACCAAACTTTTCTGCTGATAATCAGGCTAACCTATCATGTCGTCCAGTCGTGCTGTCCTACACGGTCTCGTGGACCAAAAGCGTGTCCACTATAGCAGCGCTGCGGTAGACAGCCTGCACAGCCATGCCTACCTTAACGGAACTCTTCGACCACTGGAATGTGCGTATTCGTTCGACCCAAGTTCAAGAACACGTTCGTTCATCCTACGTCTTTTACAAGTCGTTCCAAGTTGATACGACGGACACGTTCGCCATGTCCACTCATCCTGGCCTCGTTCCGAAACGACTGCGGTCTACAAATCCCCGTTTGGATGCTCATCCATCGTGCGCCTTCAGCGAAAGCCAACTTGGACCGCTTTGAGACCCTATTCTTGCCTGCCACTCTGCCTGCCACCTGAACCTCACAACCATGGTGCAGGCTTTGTCTGTCGCTGATTTCCCCACACGCCCGCGCAAGTCAACACAGGGCGAGTCTACAAACTCTGACTTGTCCGCCCCACCATCACAGGATCTCCTCGCATACGATCTCGATGGCATTGTCCCTGCTTCCCAGCCCCATACAACGTCAGCCACTCTGAGCAATTTCAGTCTTGTCTACTTTGATCAATATGCATATCTCGCCAAGACAACAGAAAAGAGGTGCTTGATAGACTACTTCAACGCGAGGATGACCCCTTGTACTTTCTTAGTCACCGCTTCCGCTATCCGTTACTCTCGATGCTGCCTGTAGCCACGGACCGTTTGTTGCTTTCGGATGCAAATCTGTCAACGCGTCACTCTCCCTCTCATGATCTTAACCACTTCTACGCAGATCCGGTTGCGTTGACCCGCGTTGACCAAGCTTCCGTGTCACTGGATGCTCTTGTATTCGCTCGACCAACACGGAATCTCGATCAACACGTGTCGCTCTATTCGCGGTGCAAATCGGATATCCTCGCGTGCCCGTCCGAACCCACCCAAAGGCGGCCTGTTGCTCATCTGAGACGCCTTGGATGCGATCTTTGGCACGTGGCCGAGCGAGGGCATAACTGGAGAAGGGAGGGGATACTACATAGGATTGAGTCATTTGTCTTTCCATGTGTACCTTATTCTTTTCAAAGGCACCAACACATGCATAGGCTGGAACAGCTGGATGTGTATGCGTGAACGGACGTAAATGAGTACGTGGCGCTGTACGAACCGGGGTTTACCTCGGGTGTGGACAGGCACGTATGCGTCATTTCTCTTTTTCTTCCTCCCTCCCCTACCAGCACCTTGCTTCTCTTTTGTTCTCCTTCGGAGAGTGCTCATGTCAAAAAGGAATGTCAGTGATTTTGTGATGGCTATTATGGACTCTACATCGGTGTCCCTCTTGGGATACTCTTCGGCGCCTTACCCGAAATTTGGGAATCCGTCATTATGTATCACGGCCCCCAAGGAACGGAACGGGGTGGTCAAGCCTAAGGGCGATGTGTCGTTCGAGTATGTCGGGCTCGAGGTATGGGATATCGGCCCTGGATGACACTACAAGAACAATAATGAAAATGAAAACGAGATGGAGAGGACGAGGACGGATAGTGCCAGACGTGTGGCTATTATCGTATGCAATCCTGCCTTCGGGATTGTTTTTCTCGTTCACGGTCTGTTTTTTTCTCTGCTCATGTGGTAAGTTATCTTGAGATCGATGCTCTACTACCTCTTCTGGAATTACATATTGTTGCGTAGGATGTAGTTATGATCCTGCATGGTCTTTTTTCGCGAAAAAAAAAGGACAAGCGAATATCCGAATGTCATCTGTTGCACTCTGTAACTTATGCGATGAATCTGGAATCTGGACAGCGTCGCGTTCAGAAACAGGTCCGACGTGCTTCTGGTTAGAGTAAAGACAGAACGAAGCAGGGACCATGTGTCTACAAATCGATTACTAGATGGGTCCATTCCTTTGGCCAATCGAACATGACCACGTTGGACGATAGGCTAATGCACAAGTGGAGGGAGAAAAGTAAAGGTAGAATGAGCCCAGGGGAACACGGTTCTAAAAGCGAAAAAAAAGAGCAACGTACGCCATTGCCAACAACATTTCCGCCCGCTCTGCAGCCGCCATATCGACCACCATCGAGATATGGTAATGCTTCGCATCCAGCAGCATGTTCGCTGTGCTCACAATGTTTGCCCATTTGTGTCGCTCGAGGGCATCCTTGATGTCAGGATTCTTTTCTGCTTATCTCATCTGCGCTTTCACATGACACTTACATACACTCCCACGTGACTTCATGACTCATTCCATATCATGTGGTGACAGTCGTTCTATGACATTCCATTCCTTTCCACGACCGCTTACGCGTCTACCTTAGATGGCTCTATGCCTGCCCTACATAGTGGTCCGTGCACCTAGACCTCATGTATATAAGGCAGGGTATCATCATAGGATACTCCCATCTTCGGTTTATTCATTGTTTTACCAAGTAACCCAAAGGGCAACCTAAGGGCCTTTCTAGAAGTCCTGATATAAAACCAAAGATCACCCTCCTTACCTTGCCCGCCATCTGCATTGCTCGAACCGCGCTACTCATGTCGTCAATGCCTCGTCGACACTACCCCTCCCTTTCTGACACCGACACTCGCTGTTGTATTACGCCAGCCAACGCTTCATTGCTACCTCCACCCCCCTGCTTCACGTCACGCCCTCTGGCTGTCTGAGTTGCTGAGTTATCGCGCTGGCAGCAGAGAGAAACCATCGCCATACAAATCGACGGCAAGCAATTTCTGTACTCCCATCACTGGCCTTAATGGTTTATGCCAGGTGTATTTACTGAGCCATCGAGAGAGTTCTCGCTCTCTTCTTCCTTCAGCTTAGCTTGATCAGGAAGATCATACGCTGGATTATCTCCAATCCACCCTGGACCTGGTCCACCACACTTGCACACTCTTAGAAGGACTCATGTTAGTATTCGCCCTCACCTACCTCCAACTTGCATATCGAGTTATCGCTGTCGAGCCCATCGCCTTAGTGCCAGAGCCGCAGCCACCCCTCCCTTGCCAACCCCTGTACTCCATGACAGATACAGAGGATTCAGATACTGTCTACGAACCATCGCTGCACTCAGACAACGAAACTGTTGTCAACGATGACGACTCCTCACTACCCAACCAATACATCCTCGCCGCCCTCTCTTCTATCACTCTCACGCCTGCCCCCAGGCATCTCGGACCCGGTTATCCAGTCACATCGACTTGGCGTAATTGAACGCATACGGCTTCAAATACTGCTAATGCCGGTTCCAACTCTGATTACTAATAATCCAACACCGTGGCACGATCCCTGGGAAGACATCGAGCTATTCACGATCCCATGCGCATACGCCCGATACCCAAGCGCATTATCTGCTCCAATCCAAATTCCCTCCTTCCACATAAGTGCTTGTGACCGGGTAATCACCAGGTAGTACACAAAACCGTCCCTTCTTTTCAGAGGCCGACGAAAAGGAAAAGGAAGAGTGGAAAAAAGGAGTAGATAAGTTTTTATTACAGTTTTTTCTTTCTGCCCAACATTTTGGACAATCCTGTACCCCGACACAACCCCCGGATTCCACGAAGACCCCCACACCTGCCTCCTGGAGACTGAACCACTCCAGCTTCTTATCCTTACCCACCACCAAACATTAGTCGCACTTCCTCTCATAGCGACACAAGGCCAACTATGGCATCCGACCCCTCTCCCTCCAATCCCACACTTCCTCCTCTCCAGTCTTGGCCCATGGCTGGGACCTTCGAGGAATTCCAACAACAATATGCTGCATACATCCAACATGTGGCCCAACACGGAGCGCATACTGCCACGCCTCCAACCGTACCAAGCCTCACTCCAAAGAAGAAAAAGCCAAAGGCACCTGAGGTAGATGACGAGCTGAAAGAGGTCAAACTCGGCAAGTCTTACATCGAGAAGCCACTGCCATTCTCAGGAAAATCAGAGAACTATGCTAAATGGAAGGCCAAGTTCCGACTATACCTTCTTGGCTTCAACAGACCAGTCAATGACGCCGAAGAGATCAAGATGTTTTTGGGATTCTGTACCGAAGGACCGGCGGAGGAATTCGCCACCATGCTTATCGAGAAAGATCTCGATTACGATGACTACACTGCATGAGGATTTTTCTGAACCTTCGTCGACCCCTACTTCAAACCTGTATACGAAGCGGCACGCACCGAAACGGAACTTCTCAACCTGAAGCAAGGATCGATGACTATCAAAGAATTCCTCACCAAACAACAAAACCTGATTGCTTGCGCCGAGTGGACAGAGATAACAAATGGACAACAGCTCATCCAATTACTCCAAACCAATGCCCGTAACAGCATTGTCAAACAAGTCGAACGGTCTAGCCTCGACATGACGACGACCTACATCAACAGCTACTCCGAGTGGATGAAACGACTAATCACCGCCGGACACCTGCTGACCGAAATCGCGGAGCGGAAGCGTAATAACCCCCACGATGCTCCAAAACCACGCGTCAAATTCCTGACATGATTCGTCGAGCCTCACACCATGACCCTGGAGACTACTGAAACCTTCGGTGGCCGAGGTGCTCCCATGGACTTGTCCAAGGCGAGAGTGACTGGAACTTGCTTCCGGTGTGCAAAAGAAGGCAAGACATTGCCATGGCCATGTTCGGCCCACCCTCAAAAGAGCTTCGGCCCAAAGAATATCAAAGTCCGTGGACTTGATGACAAATACTCCATGCTCAAAGAACTGGAGATCACTGTCAGAGAAGCAGATGAAATGGATTTTGTGGAAGAGGACGAGGAATGAGATCCCCTCATTCTCAAGGTATGTCCGTCAATAGAGTCGCCTGTAAATCATGTAGAAAATCGGCGAGGAGCAATCCAGGCTTAAGGCCAAAGGATGGCGCAGCGGGGCCAAGAAAACCCATGCTTAATTCTCCTCTTGTGTCTACTAACAGGTTCTCTCTCCTGGACATAGATGCGATCTCAAATGGGTCCTTAAACGACTCAAACCCTCCCCCAACACCGGTTCAGCCAAAGACCGATGAATGCCTGAGGAAACTGTTGGCTACACAAAAGCCAAATGTACCTTCACTCCCTTTGAGCGTTACAGCCTCTATCCTGTCCGGGGGACATGCGATCAAAAGACAGAACAATCAGGTCAATAGCGGTCGAGTAGCCCAATCCTCCCAGGAGTGAAAAGTATCGATCCTCACAAAGGACAATCGTTCTTGGATGGAAACCGTAAAGCCTTGGTCCCCTCAGTGGATCAAACAAATTGCAAACATTACACCAGACGAACAACTGGAGCACCATCTCCGATCTTTCGTCCACGACTCTTGCCGATCCGAGGTTGATGCTGAGCTAATTGCACACCTCCAGAACGCATCACACGACACTGCAGAATTCATGCACCTTGAACTCTCGCAGAAGCCACGATACGTCGACAAAAAACCGTCACCAAATGTGTTTGAAGTGCCGATTGTGATCGCCACCCCTGATGGAAATACCATCACCGTCGCCACCCTCATCGACTCGGGGTGTATGGCATCAGCAATTGACCGACGCTTTGTCGAGAAGTACCAGCTGCAACAAGAGGCTATGCCTAGACCTATACCGGTCTATAATGCCGACGGAACAAAGAACGAAAATGGATCAATAACCCACTTCGTCAATTTAGAGATCAAGATCGACGATCATGTATCAAAGATCCCTTTCTTAGTCACCACTCTGTTGTCGCAAGCAATCTTCTTAGGCTTCGACTGGTTGCGGCAATACAATCCCTGTATCGACTGGCAAACGAAAACAATGACCTTCCCCGAGACCCGTCTGTTGTGGCAACACGATGAACTCGAAACCGATGACCGACTTTTCAAAGTCAAAAATAAGTATATCGCCACACTTGCAACAGACCTTGCCGCCGCTGCTAATAAGCACAAGCAAGATGACACCTTCAAAGACGTGGTCCCTAGTCACTACCACGAGTACAAGGACATCTTCGCCAAGGAAAGGTTCGACAAACTCCCCCCACGTAGACAATGGGATCACGCCATCGAACTTAAACCAGGCAAACACAAGGTTGATTGCAAAACGTACCCCCTGTCTCTCAAGGAACAGGAGGAGTTAGACGCATTCCTTGAGGAAAACCTATTGACTGGAAGAATTCGTCCCTCCAAGTCGCCCTTCGCATCGCCTTTCTTCTTCGTCAAAAAGAAGGATGGCAAGTTATGCCCCATACAGGACTACTGTCAACTCAATGACATCACCATCAAGAACCGATATCCTCTGTTACAATTTCCTCCACTGAAGGGGACATGGACTACTCTTTTGTTTCCTCTATGGTCTTTGTGTCTATGTCCTCTCTTGAAGAGAGCGATTATTTCTCCTTTCTTTCTGAAAACTGAAGTGGAACACATCATTCCTGATCCTGATCCTTACACAGCCCTTTCCGCTGATGTGTTCCGTTGATGTGTTCCGCTACCCTGCCTTTATCTTTGATGGACACTGTCTTCTCCACAGCCTATCTCTCTTTCGGGGCGAGTACTTCCCACAACATCCCAGTATTTAGACTGAGTGCCATGTACTATACTCTTTAGCTTATTCTACGTTATCCTACGTGGTTACAAGCCCCCCTTAGTGCTGAAAGATTGCCTAAGAGACCCCGGACTTCTATTGGACCTTGTGTCGCCATTGAGGACACACTGAGCAAAGGGACTTGTACCACATACAACGTCCAACGTTA
>JBBPMF010000627.1:0-20840 GCA_038090175.1 Austroboletus eburneus | reverse complement strand
CAACAACAGCAGCAGCAGCAATGGGAGCAACAAGAGCAGCAACATTTGCATGCTTTAAGAGCATAGCAACAATGGCAGAAGAAGGAACAGCAGCATTTATATGCTTTAAGAGCACAGCAGCAATAGCAGGAGCAGGAACAGTAGCATTTTTATGCTTTAAGAGTACAGCAGCAATGGCAGGAGCAGGAACAGCAGCATTTATATGCTTTAAGGGCATAGCAACAATGGCAGGAGCAGGAACAGCAGCATTTATATGCTTTAACAGCACAGCAACAATGGCAGGAACAAGAGCAGCAGCTTTTGCATGCTCTAAGAGTACAGCATCAATGGCAGGAGCAGGAACAGCAGCACTTATAGTGGCTCAAAAACCAGATGTTTGCATGTTTTGCAGTAAGCATATCTAAACATGATAACCCTAACCCTCACCCTAATATGGTTAGTATATGTAATGAAGTACTTACTCTTGGCTTTCTATCAGTACAAGGGTCAAGGGATTTGGTTAAGATTTGATTGATTGGTGGCCATTTTGAAATGACAACTCATTCAAAGAGTTTTTTGATTTTAAGTTTATATTACATATATTAGACCCTGGCATGCCATAAAATACTTACATAAATTGGTTATGCTTCTATTATGTCACCTTTATGTAATTGATTGTCAGACAACATATAAAACCCCTTCCTTTTCATGAAAATATTCCTACCCTTATCATGAAACCTATCTCTGCTTCTCAGATGAACAATATTATCTCTCTTCACTCTCTTGGTCTTTCCACTAGGAAGGTTGCCTTTCAAACTGGTTTAGGGAAGTCTACTGTAGCCCAGGTCCTTCAGGACATGCAATTAGAGCAGCCTAGACTCTTGAGTGGACATCCTTCAAAGTTTTCCTCTATCAACAAAAAAGCTATTGTTTAGCAAATCATTACTGGCAAGGTCAAAAATGCTGTTCAGGCTACTCATTTCATCAATTCCATCATTGATGCTCCTATTAGCTCTCAAACAGTGAGGAATACCCTAAAGAAAGCTTCCTTAAAGGCTATGATAAAGAAGAAAAAGCCCCTGCTCTCTAAGGGCCATTAAAAGAGAAGACTAGCCTTTGCTCTCAAGTACCAGCATTGGACTATGAAGGATTGGAAGAGTGTTCTATGATAAGATAAAACCAAGATTAACAGAATTGGGTCAGATGGGCAAGAGTATGTGTGGAAAAAGAAGGAAAAGGATCTAATTTCTAGAAAGATCAAAGGTATGGTGAAGTTTGTAGAAGATTCTCTGATGGTATGGAGCTGCATAGAGTGAAATGGAGTAGGGATTCTAAGTGAGGTTGAGAAAAGAATGGATGCTGAACAGTATGTGGCAATTCTGGAGCAAGAGTTACTGCAAAGCATGGAGGATTCTGGAATTTCTAAAGATGATCTTATTTTCCAGCAGAATAATGATTCCAAGCATACCTCTAGAAGAGCTCAGATATGGTTTGATGAGCAGGGGATCAAGCTTTTGGATTGGCCTGCATAGTCCCCAGACCTTAATCCCATTGAACACACTTGAAATCATTTCAAAAGATGCCTTTTAGCCTATAAAAGTGCTTCTATTGAAGTTTATCAGTTATGGGATAGAGTGGTGATGGACTGGGGAAAGATTTCTATGGAACAGTGTTAAGAATGGATCAAAAGCATGCCTAGAAGGATTCAAGCTGTTATCAAGGCCAAGGGAGCCCATACCAAGTACTAGGTATCTAGTTTTGTATAAAGTAAAAAAGCTGTCTGAATGAGTTGTCATTTTAAAATGACCACCAATTAATCAAAGCTTAACCAAATCCCTTGACCCTTGTACCAATAGAAAGCCAAGAGTAAGTACTTCATTTCATACACTAATCATATTAGGGTAAGGGTTAGGGTTATCACATTTAGATATGCTTACTGTAAAACATGCAAACATTCAGACAGTTTTTTGAGCCACTGTATATGCTTTCAGAGCACAGCAGCAATGGCAGGAACAAGAACAAGAAAAACATCTTCAGACATTACAAATTCAGCCTCAACAACAAGAGGAGCTACAACATATTTGTCATCAGGAGATAAAGCAGCAGAATTTACATCAGGAGACAAAGTCAGGAGGACATACATATGGATCAAGTTAGACAGCTGTCACAAAGTCTTCTTTCTAAAGCCTTGAGTCAATATAGTCAAAGATCTGCAGAACAATATCAGCAGAATCAACAGAAACAGCAAGCTGATAATTTTGATGATTCTGATTCTGATTCTCTCTCTTTTTTATTATCCAATCTATTCAATCATTCTTCTTCAAGATCTATTAGAAGATCCTCTTCTTCTCAATCCTCTACATCTAATAATTCCAGCTCTTCTTCAAGCTTTGATGACTCTGATTAGCCAATTGCTCCTTTGCCTGTTCAAATTCCTTCTGGTGGAAGACCTTATATAGAGCCCATTCAACTTTATTCTCTTGGTCCCATGAATATCCAATATCCTGATTGCCATGCTCTTTATTTCATCTCTGAGAAATTTACCAAGTCAAGTGTTCAAAATCCTTGCTTTGGCATATGTTGTCTTCAAGGTCAAGTTAGTCTCTCTCTCATTCAGCAGTGGTCACAAAATCTTCAAACTCTTTTTGATGATCCTCAGGTTCAATCAGACTTTAAAAAGAAGATTAGAGAGTACAACAATGCTCTAGCCTTTACCTCTGTGGGAGTACAGATTGACCAGCAGGCCATTCAAGGAACTGGACCTTCTTCCTTTAGGATTCATGGCTCTCTTCATCACTTGATGGGTGCTCTTTTACCACCAGATGGTCTTCAACCTTCCTATGCATAGCTCTATATCTATGATCCACAGGAGGTAACAAATAGATGAGCTCAAAGAAACCCTCTCTTGAATTCTGGCATTCTTTTAGACTTGCATATCACTCTCAGAAATATCCATCCCTATGCTCCTCTTTACAAGCAAGCTCATGACATCATGCAGGTTAGTTTCTTTACTCTTTTTTTTTACTAATTAATCTTATAATTTTATAAAAATATAGACCAGACCACCTGAGCAGCATAATAATGTGAGAATGAGACTTTATCTTCAGCAAGGCAATGATTCTAGAAAATATAATCTTTCTACTGTGAATAAAATAGCTGCCATTTTATCTGGTTATGGCTCAAAGAATATTCAACCTGATCATAATATTGTTCTTCATTTCCAAGGTGGTGATCTTTGTTATATTAGTAACCTGTATCCTTTCTATCTTCCTCTTCACTATGTTCTTCTTTTCCCACATGGACAAGAAAACTGGCATTTGAATATTCCATTGCAGGGAGCTCATGGCCAATCACATTGTTCAAAGAAAGTTACTCAACTTCTCTGGTATGCATACAGACTTCATATTCACCCTTCACAAATAGAGCCCCCAAATCTCTTCAAGGATGGTAGACTCTTTCAACAGTTGATCTGTGATGCTTGGACCTTCATTGAACAGTGCAATCTTACCTGGGCTGCCAATAATCAGACAACACTGAGAGCTGATTTGTATCAAAAACTAAGAGATTGTTTGAATCAGGATCCTGATCAAAATATGGAGCAGGTTGAACGTGTCATTCTTCTCTCAACTTTCAAGGGTAGTACTTGCCAGATGCAGCAACTCCTTCAGGATTCCTTGACTATCTGCAGAGAGTATATGTAAGAAGCCTGATCTCTTTCTTACCATCACTGCAAATGGTAGCTGGCCTGAAATTGCTCAAAATCTTCTTTCTGGTAAGTACATCTTTTTTTTTCTTCAACAATCAACTCTAATCATTAATAGGTCAGAAAACTATAGACAGATCTGATCTGATTGCCAGAGTTTTTCATCACAAACAGCAAGTTTTGCTTAAGAAGATTGAAGATGGCTATTATGGTTAACTGGCTGGCTTGGTTTATACCATTGAATATCAGAAAAGAGACCTTTCTCATATATATCTCCTTATTTTCTTGGAGCAGCAAGATAAGATTCATGCTATAGAGCAGATGGATGCCATCATCTCAGCTCAACTTCCTGATCCAGATCTTTATCCTCAGTTTCATACTGCTATATCCAGATACATGCTTTATGGCCCTTGCTCTTCTCAAAAATGTCTTGAAAACAATGTCTATAAGAAGTGCTTTCCAAAGGCTTTTTCTGCTTAAACAATCATCAAGGAGGATGGATATTGTGATTATGCTAGATCTGACAATGGCAGGACAATTCAGAAGAGGTAGGATATAGTTATTGTTTCTCACCCCAAAGAGCTCTTGGTAGAATTTGATTGCCACATCAATTTGGAGGTTTGTGGATCTATCAAGGCTGTCAAATACATCCACAAGTATATCCACAAGAGCCCTGCTAGAGCCACTGTTGAAGCTCAAGGTTATAATGAGATCAAAATTTATCTTGATGTCAGATATGTATATCTCTTCTACTCAGACTTGCCATAATATCTTTGAGTTCTCCATGTACAAAGAATGGCCTGCTGTTTATCATCTTTCAGTCCATCTTCCTGATAGGCAAAATGTGGTCTTTCATGCTAATGCTCAGCTGGGTAAGCTGGTCAATAAAAACTATCTCCATCAGAACTTATCCAAGAAGTATGTCTGGTACTTTAACATTGCCAAATGAAAGGTCAGAAGACAAAGCAAAGTCATTGGTCACATGTATTCTATTTCTGTTTCTGCTGAGAGGCTTTCTATCTTTATCTCTTGCTTACTATGGTCAAAGGTAAAGCTACTCATGTTTCAAAGCTTTGTGTTTGTAACTAATATTCAATCCTTTCAGATGCTACCTCATATGAAGATCTTTGTACTGTTCATGGCCAACTTCATGTGTCCTTTAAATAGCCTGTCATGCTCATGGTCTTCTTCAGGATGATAGTGAGTGGCTATTATATCTTTAAGAGGCTGCTCACTTCAGAATGGGTTCTCATTTGCATCATCTCCTTGATGTCATCCTAATTCATTGCTCTCCTATGGATCCTCATCATCTCTGGGAAGCTACAAAACATAGTCTTTGTAATGATCTTCACTATCAACTTATCCATCATCATCACATTTCTGATCATACTCAAGATCAGATGTATGACTATGGCCTTTATCTCATTGCTCAGGATCTTAGAAAGCATGGAAAGCACTTGCAGGACTATCCAAACATGCCTTTGCCACAGGGAAATTGGGCTATGTAATTAAGAGAGAAATCAGATGATTAATGATCAGGGAGCTTATAATGTACAGGAGCTATAGAACTTTGTTCACACAGCACTGGATACTTTGAAACCACAGCAGACTGCTCTTTACCATGCAGTCATGGACAGTGTTACTCAAGCTCAAGGTTTTGCCTTCTTCCTTCATAGTGGTGGATGTGGCAAAACTTATGTGTCCAAAATCATTGCTGCTGCTGTTCATGC
Organism: Austroboletus eburneus; assembly: GCA_038090175.1. Classification (NCBI taxonomy): domain Eukaryota; kingdom Fungi; phylum Basidiomycota; class Agaricomycetes; order Boletales; family Boletaceae; genus Austroboletus; species Austroboletus eburneus. The sequence goes on along the minus strand of JBBPMF010000627.1, from coordinate 15,428 downwards.
CACAGGTCAAATTATTCTATGTATTGCCTCTATTGATCTTACTTCTCTTCTTCTCCCTGGAGGTCATACTGCTCATTCCAGATTCAAAATCCCCATTCCTTGCCATGAGCAAAGCACTTGCAATATCAAAAAGAATGATTCTTATCATCAGCTTTTACAGGAAACCTCTTTGATTATCTGTGATGAAGCTACCTCTCAACATTGCCATGTTATTGAAACTATGGATTGTACTCTTTGTAATCTCTTTAGCAGAGATCAGCCCTTTGGAGAAATCACCATTTTTTTAATAATGACTTTAGACAGACCTTGCCTGTTATTTAGCATGGATCAAGGGAACAAATTGTTCCAGCCACTCTTACTCATTCCAATCTCTGGGCCAATACATTTATCCACTATATCCATCAGAACATGCATCTTGGCCAAGATTCTGAGTCTGATAATTGGGCCCAACAGCTTCTTCATATAGATATTATCAATGGAGATGTACATATTCCTCAGCACATGAAATCTAGTGATAACATGACCCCTCTCATCAATTTCATCTACTCTGATACCACCACTGTCAACCAGCAACTTCCTGATTAGTATTTCCTGGACAGAACCATTTCCTCTCCTAGAAATCTTCAAGCACATGAAATCAATGCTACTATTTTGAACTCCATTGCTTCTGCAGAAAAAACTACCTATCTTAGTGCTGATAGTGTAACTGATAGGAAATATGACTACATCCAGCCTAAAGTGCTTTATACCTTGAATCCATCTGGATTTTCTTTGCACAAGCTAGAACTCAAGAATGGTGTACCTTTTATACTATTGAGAAATCTGAATCCTCTTCATGAACTTTACAATGGAACAAGATTAAGGCTACTCAGATTCACTTCTAGAGTTTTGAAGTCTCATGTTTTGAAAGAAGATGGTAATGGTGATATGGTGTTTATCTCTAGGATGGCCTTGGATAGTGGCTTGGATGATTCTTTTGTTTCTTTTCATCACTTGCAATTCCCTATGCATCTGGCCTATGCTATGTATGACCATCAACAAAGCTCAAGGTCAAACAGTCAGGCATGTTGGACTTAATCTCAGCTCACCTGTTTTCTCTCATGGACAATTGTATGTTGCTCTTTCTCACTGTACTCATCCAAGGAACATCAAAGTATTGTTTCCCAATGAAGAAAACACCACAGTATCAAATGTAGTTTGGTCAGAAGTATTTAAAACTTTGGAGATCTGACATGTACAGTAAATATGTATAGTACTTTATGCAACTCTTGACATATTGTTGTAACCCTATAAGTCTTTATTTATTTCTTACTACATCTTATTGCATCTAACCACAATTTAAGAATTCAAAAGAGTAAGTGCCCAAAAGCAAGTCAAAGAAAAGAACATCAAAACCTACCCCCCCTCTTGGGCCTACAGCCCAAGAGCAAGCTCTTAAGCTCATACATCTAAACAGCAGGGTCACAAACCACAAATGCACCCAGATCAACTTTCTGTTGTCCAAAATTCAGCATCCATGCATGATCACTGCATTGTTGAGCAATATTTGTCCAGAGCTGAAGAATGTCTCACTGTCCTGGGATAATAACACTGTTGAACCCTATGACTTCTCCAGAAATGAGGTGGATATATATATTCAGCAAAAGGTGGAAGGAAGTCAATTGTTTGTTGCCCATGCTCACTATGGCAAGAATATATTGCTTGTCCTATGTTTCACACATGGAGATTTTTTTGCTGCACATGTTGAATGAGGATGAGAGGGTGAAAACACAGGAAAGGAAGGACAAATTGAAGCAAAGACAACAAGTGTGGGCCAAAAAGGTTGAAGTGGCTGAGTGGTTATCTGAGCAGTGGGCTGCTACAATGCAGGAGAGCTCAGAGCAGGCGCCACCGAGTACCAACCTGGCAGAGCCAGAGCTGAGGCCTGCCTGATTGTGATGCCGGAGCTGGCATTCATGTTTCAGTATCATGACAAACGTGTTTCCACCAAGGGCTGGTGTTTTTCTTAGAGCGTTTAGATTGTATGGTTTGCGTGTCCTTCTCAGAGGTGTGGGGTCATCGATACAAATATAGGCTGATGTTTAGAATGTTTTTTCGCTTTTTTTTCCCAGGTACGAAAATCCACATATCTTATCTCGTGGAGTCTTTCAATCACAGATACGACCGATAGGCTTTTTTTTTTGGCCAAAGCAACAAACATGGGTTGTCTACTAATAAGGACAAGTAGGACGTGTAATCTTCGTGAACTTGCAAATAAAAACATCGTGAGCACAGCAGATCGTCGCCAGGCGCTGTGATAGAGCGTCCGAACTGTCGAGCCTTCGGAAATATCGGCCGACGTCAGGTCGCATTAGGCCCACAGCCAAACAGCCTGTGGATCTTCAGTTCATTCCACATCAAACAACATCTATACTCATCCATGGCATCGCTTCGAAAGATCCAGATTTTTCTGCCTGGAACACAGCTAGAAAACACTGCTTCATCTCAGGTCAAACGTAGTAAAAGGAGCGAGCCGGAAACTTCGACTCCCTTGGATCTCGGGCGGGCGTTGCATTCAAGCTCGGCTGGGATAAGAAGGGAAACGGTCTCTTGGGGGTGGTGGACAGACGTCGGGTTGCAGACAACTTTCAGCCAGGAAAGCGAAACGACGTGACGACGATGTGTACGATCATCTCCACCAGTTGCAGGACTATGTGCGTCCCGGACTCGATTGTACGTCGTTCTTTCGCCCGTCCGTACGACACTCTCAGGTTGACTTGGGGATTGTACGAAGTGATGTTCTGTGGAATAAAGTGGGTGTCACACGCTTTCGATACGAGTGCAAGCAAGTTGTGCTGGGAGACTGATGCGTATGGGTCACAGTCCGGGACGCATGTCAGCAGAGACTGGGCACCATTTCGCGAACCCAACAAACCACTTTTGGCGCTGTTTATATAGTTCAGGTGTTTCTCATACTCGTGCGGAGTCCTTCTAGCGCATCTTGATCACCACGTCAGGAATGACCACCACTTTGGTACCTCCCACCGAGGATTTTTCTCTGCCGGAAAAGTTTAATATCGGATTGGTGAGTCAGGACGGAGGTTTGGTTGTTTTCGATCTGACTCGAATTCGAAAGACCAATCTAGTAGACCGGCCATCGACGCAGGTTTGATTTCGTGGCGAGCTGCGCGATCAAACGTTTCTAAGCTTGCGATAAGTACAGGCATGTGAGCTCTCTCGAGCTGAAATGGTAGCTTGCGTACCTGCACTCCTCGACAAACTTGAACGGCACCGACCGAGATTTGTGTGTCTCGTCGGGATGATCATATGGGATATCATCCGGAGTAGTTTGATAAAGTTTCTCCAGCCAGGCACGACGAAACGTACAGAGCGAGGGAAAGGTAAAGAAAAGAGCCAGATGGGTCTTCAATCCTACAGGCTCGTATATGAGAGCAAGAGAGGCAAGTTCTGCCAACTGCCAGATAAGTCGTACTGACAATTTATGTCGTAGCCGACTTACCTCAAGAGACGTGGCTTTTTGTTGTGCCATGTACATCCGGACGGGTCGTCCAATACCAAGTGTGTACCTTTTCACGTCTTGCTCTCTCACTGCATAACGAATTATTTTGATGCATAGCTTCCTGATAAAATAGCACTTTTCAAGGAGTTGAAAACCGTGATGACAACCCCATCATCTGAAATCAGCACTTTACGAATGGAGAACGTCGTCTGGCCAGCCGTCCTTTGAATCACATATTAATGTTGGAGTTTGACCGAGTTTTGTCGTCGACAGACAACTGTGATTTGATCGAGACGACAGAGCTTAATTTGATTCCATGTCGTGGCTTGAGACAGCGCTTCGAATACAAAGGCCCTCCTCTTATTCAAGAAAAAGAGAGAGGACTCTTCTCTATCTTCATTCCGATCCCCTTCGAGTTTGCTTTTGTCAATGGTATATCAGTCCGGGCTCATCGCCGGACCGCGTACTAATACTACACTCTCTAGACTATTTTATAAGTACTTCTGCACAAGAAATCATTGACGCCTATTAGCATCACGGCATTGTTACGCGTATCACCAGGGGAAACAACTGAAGGTTATTCAATCCACTAGTCAGCTGATAGCTTTCTGATCCACGTAAGCCTGCCGTGTTTACAAATCTTCGGAATATGAGTCAACAACGGAATCTGCTAGAAGATGCGTACGCGTAATACCCACAGCCTAAGAATGACAGGTGTGAGTACTTAAGCTCAAAGCGATTCCCATTCGTGCAGAGCACATTTCGACGAACTCGAACAACATGCCAGAGCAAATCACATTATACAATGATCCCAACGGGGTGAGTGCCGCGATGCTCTGTGAGACCGCCATACTTAGGCTGATGCTGATGGTTCAAGATCTCGCCTTTCTGCCTTCGCGTGAGTCAAGGACGTTGCGCACAATGGGCCTGATAATTAATCGACATAGTAGGTCGAACTCGCGCTGCAACAAGCTGGGGCGGTATACACGACGCACGGCTTCGACGTATACAGCAGGCCAGAATGGTATACCAAAGTGAACCCGTTCACAGGGAAGGTAAGGCAATTTAGCGTGCTATTACGTTCTCGTCGAAAACTCACCACGTAGATCCCGTCAATCACCTACGGAGGGCCCGACGTCCCGCCCGAAGAGCCTTCCCCTCACTCTCACAAGGTCACGGAATCCTGTGTGATTCTTGAGTTCCTCGCGGATGTCTTCCCAGATGCACACCTCCTACCCCCTGTGTCTGACCCGGTTGGGCGTTCTCGCGTACGATTCTTCATCGACACCGTCGTGCGCAACCTAGAGGAATCCATGCGCGAGTTCATGCATGGGAGCGCGGATGCATTCGACAAGCTCGTTGGAGCGCTGGTCAAGATCCAGGCACTGCTTCCGGATCCGGATGCTGCTGACGGTGGGGAGTATGCGATTGGTAAGGAGTATACGAACGCCGACAGCGCGATCGTACCTCTTTTGGTGTTCATCGACGTCATCTCCGCCAGTGAACTGGGACGATTTGAACCTGGGGCTGGGAAGAAGCTCGAGGCGGCCGTAGCAGGAGAGCAGTTTGAGAGACTGAGGCGGTACAAGAAAGCGCTGTGGGAACGTGAAAACGTGAAGAAAGTCGTTGATGTTGTGAGCGTCTTGTTTTCTTCACTGTGGCGAGCAGACTGATGACATCGCCGTTCACATTTAGGATCGTATCGAAGCTGCATTGAGGGAGGTTTACTCTCCAAACTAAGCTTACGTCCATTACAACGTTGTACCCACACTGTGAGATAATGATTCTAACGTGTCTTATGCGCGATGCGCCCAAGACCTTCCGTTCCTTATTATCTCTACCGCATCAAAATCGGTTTCGTTCCTGTTCCTTGAAAGATGGAATTAGTGCATAATGGATGTGGTAGCACCGCAAAGTCAAAGGCAGTGTAAATTTGGCCCAGATCATTTTGGTGGCGGCCAGGCATCTCGCTTCCTGTACCAAGGCGGTCGTGCCACGACCACGCGATCATGTGATAGTCATGTGACTTTGTTACGCGCCTGTTGACGATTTTTTTTTCTCGCCGAGTCTAGGAGAGGTCCACCACCAAGATGACTCCGAAAAGACGTCTGGACGACTCTGCCACTGCATCGCAAACGCCCTTTCGTGGCCCGAAACGACGCCAGCTGTCTGTTTCCCTCCCGCCCTCCTCGCCGTTCCCGTCCTCGTCATCCACCTTCACCACACCGCGCACGCCAGCCTGCAACTGGAAAGTGCCCGCAGACTCTCCCACCAACCCCTTTGGCCGCATCCGTCGCCTCACCCAGGGCACCACTCTCCCCCGCCAAACCTCCTTCTCTAAGCACCTTCCCCTCCGTCTCCAGTTCATCCACTCACGTGTCGACGTACGCGAGATCGATAGAGACGGCATCTATCGCATAGCTCAAGTACCGCTGAACTATACCCTCGCCCATCTTCGAAAACTCATCCATTACGTCTTCGATCCCGCCACCGATGCCGAAATTACCGACCCATACACCATGCGGCGGCCGTCACGTCGGACGTCGAATGCATCAGCCTCGGCCAAGGGTAAACAGGTCGAGTCGAGTGATCCAATTGGGCATCTGTTTGAGATACAGCGGAAAGTCAAGATGGGGCTACCTGGACAGATGAAAGAAGCACAGACGTGGGCCAAAGCATCTACCGCACGCGATCCTTATCACTATCCGGGCAACAGCCACTCGGAAGACAGTCTCTGGCTCGACGATGGTGCAGGTGATGACTGGAAATGGGAGGCGGAGGAAGACTTTACGCTTTCCAAAGTCTGGCCGAAAGGGGGTGACCTTGCCAGAGGCATTCTCTATGTGCGCGCGCTCGCTTTTCAGTGGTGGGCAGAGGCTGATGTGCGCTAGCATCACAACGCGGAAATACAAGTTCATATCACAGTGAACACGAAAAAGATACAGGGTCGCAAAGGCGTCGGCAACATGCCTTTTATCTTTGTTTCGCATGGTTCTCTTTCCTTGTCTGATCCCGAAGCAACGCTTCGAATGGGTTCCATCGAAACATTGCGGTGGAATAGGATTGGGGCATTCGAAAAGTATCTAAAATCTGAAGAGGAAAAGGAGCGGGCAGCACGGGGTAGTGGGGAGGACGAGGAAGACGAAGGTGCTGATGGCGAACTAGACCCCGATATGGTACGTACCATGTTGATGACACCTGCGAATTCATGCTGATATCCTAGCATAAGTCGTCTTCGACATTACCGCTCTATGAGCTTTCGTCGTCCCCATTCGTCATTTCTTCGAATCCGGTGACGCCATTTCCTACCGAGCCTTCGACACGTCGACGTATCGATTATGAACGGAAGCGACTTTTAAAGTTGACAAAAGATGGCAAGAAGGATGCTGGATTGTCTGACGAAGAAGAGGATCAGCTCTTAGGGGACGACGGCATCAAGAGGCATCACATATTTGAAGATAAACCTTTTGACTGGGATCCATTCGGTGATGAAGAAGAATTGTGACGGCATGGACGAGGATACGATTTCTGGATCTCAATTTTTTTTCTCTGGGACAGTGGTAGATTACCATCATATCTGTATATTATACGTCAAGCTCGTTCTGGTGTTTACAGTAATTGCCTCCCCCATGGCAGCATAAAAGCGCAAGCGGGGATCCGAAAGAACTCTTAAGAGTAGGATATTGGCTGTGGAGATAAGTTGGGCGGAGTATGATAAAGTTGAGGTCAGGTCAGGCAATATGATGGGGGTCGACGACAGGTCACAGAATTGTATTGGAAAACAGCACGTGATACAATCACGTGCATGTACAAGCCACACATGGCCAAGGAGCCATCCATCCCCTAATAGCTAACAAGCTCAGGAGCTTGCTCTTGGGCCTATGGTCCAAGAGGGGGTAGGTTTTTAATTAAACTTTTATGTTCTTCTCTTTGACTTTCTTTTGGGCTGAAGACCCAAAAGCAAGTCAAAGACTTAGTCTCTTGAATTCTTGATTAGTGAAGAGCTATAACACAAATAAACTCAGTCATTGGGCTCACAACGGACTAATATTAGTTCTAACCTATGACATGAATAAACTAGTGAGCTTTTAGCAAGATAATGAACTAAATGTGACACTAACACATATCTCAGTTGTTGAGCTTGCAATGGACTGAGGAAAGGAAAAAGAAAGCATTGAAGCAAAGAGTATCAATGACAATCACATGTAAGGTCTGTGCATAAACAGAAAAGGTAGATCAATCTACAAAGAGGTGTTGATGCTGTTGCCCAATAATTAGATGTAATAAGATGTAGTAAGAAATAAATAGAGACTCATGAGATTATAACACAGAATAGATCTTTTGAAACCTTTGACACAACAATATATCAAGAGTTACATAAAGTACTGTACATACATATTTACTATGCATGTCAGATCTCCAAGGTTCTAAATACTTCTGACCAAGCTACATTTGATACTGTGGTGTTTTCTTCATTGGGAAACAATACTTTGATGTTTCTTGAATGAGTACAGGAAGAGAGAGCAACATACAATTGTCTATGAGTGTTAAGACTGGATCAGACTTGATGGATGAACTCTGTAGGAGCTCTGTGAATCTTGATGAAAAGGGGATGGAGTGGAACTTTGACTTCAGCAACTTAGAGTGAAGTGCTGCACCCTTGTTGGATCATTGGTGGTCCTGGATTTCAGAGAATCAGAGAGTAAGGAGAGCACAAGAGGGGACAGAGGGATCTGAGTTGTCCGAGTTGTTTAAGTAATCTAGGTGGATAACTAGCTAAAGTATAGGTGACATGATAGGACTATACATATATACAGAGGTCAGAGGTGGTGTACAAAAGCAATAACAGGAAACATAAGTAAGCAGAGCTGAAGAAATGGAGACAGAAGGAGAACATAAGCAGAGCTGTGCAGGCACAGGATTGGAGAAATCTAAAAGGCAAGACTAAGACATAAGTAGAACAAAGAGTAACATAACTAGAATGTATGAAAAGCAGAGAAGTGAAGAAGTGGAGGCACAGAGAAGCAGAGGCACAGAGAAGTAGAAAAGTGGAGGAGTGTAGAAGTGAAGGAGCAGAGGAACGGAGGAGCAGAGAAGAGTTAGGATTAGGGATATGACAGTAAGAGAAAACAGGTGAGCTGAAACTAAGTTCAACATGCCTGACTGTTTGTGTTACAATTTGTTGGGCCCCTCTTTTCTTTTCCTCATGATTATTCATTGTGTGTATCAAAGAATCTTGACCCTTGCTGTTTGAGCCCCACTTGGGTCCTTTTCTTTTATCATTGCTTTTTCATTATCACTTACTTATTTAGCATGACTCATCTGCAGCTGTATTACCAACCTTTATCCAATGCCATCACATCTGCTCCATAGTGACTCAGCTTCTTTGCAATTCCATTGCTTTCTATCACTGACTCATTTTCTTCCTTCACCTATCCTTAACCATTTGGCTTGCATATATAAACCCTCAATACTCTGGTATATTTGCTATCTTTGACCTCCTGCAATCTATCTAGTATCTTGATTGCCCTTGGTCCCTCAGTCCTTGTCCTACTATTGAGTGGATGCTCCTCTCATATTCTCAATCTGTCACTAGTTTTGCAACATCCTTAGACCCATTGATTCCTTGGTCCTCAATAGTCCTCTGAACCTCTGCCAAGGAAAACCCTTCAGTGGACCCCCCTTTGACCTGTCATTAATTCTATGATGGTTTCTAGCATCCCTGTCAAGAAACTCCCTCATCAGGCCCCCTCGTCCTATCTGCTGTATAGCAACAGTAAGCCCTTGAACCTCTGCAGGCCTATGCTTGACCATGTTGACTGTAACAAAAGGTCAAAGATCTTTCTTGATCAGCTATCATCACATAAGCCACCACCATTATCTATCAATGCCCCAGAAACCCTAGACCCTATCCCAACTTCACATTGAGAAGGGAAACCCTTGACTCATTGGACATTGATGAACTCTCTTCAAAGAACTCCATTGACACTGACAAAGACCTTGTCATCCCTCAACAATTTGAGGATCTAGAACTCTCCCATTGACTCTCTGCAGTGCTTAGCATTCCCAGAGTACCCATCCCACTGTTTCCAACCCCAGTTAATTGCCAACCAGCATTTACCCTGCCCCCATCCCCACCTCAGGTCACCATGACAACCAAACCCACTGAACTCTGTTACGCTTTTGGTTATTGGTGTAACTTTGGACGTTGTATGTGGTACAAGTCCCTTGCTCAGTGTGTCCTCAATGGCGACACAAGGTCCAATAGAAGTCCGGGGTCTCTTAGACAATCTTTCAGCACTAAGGGGGGCTCGTAACCACGTAGGATAACATAGAATAAGCTAAAGAATATGGTACATGGCACTCGGTCTAAATACTGGGATGTTGTGGGAAGTACTCGCCCCGAAAGAGAGGTAGGCTGTGGAGAAGACGGTGTCCATCAAAGATAAAGGCAGGGCAACGGAACACATCAGCGGAACACATCAGCGGAACGGGCGGTGTAAGGATCAGGATCAGGAATGATGTGTTCTGCTTCGGCTTTCAGAAAGAAAAGAGAAATAGTCGCTCTCTTCAAGAGAGGACATAGACACAAAGACCATAGAGGAAACAAAAGAGTAGTCCCTGTCCCCTTCAGCAGAGGAAATTGTAACACGCAGTTATGCAGGCTAAGGTAAGACGGGAAAAAGGAGTAGGGTATACGTGAATCGTAACAGTATAAGTCCATGGGACTTGTAACAATTGGCAGCTTAATGTAGCTGAAGCCTTGCTGCTTGGCCTCAACAGTGTAGTGATAGTAGGTACTGGGACAGGCAAGACCATGTCTTTTGTGATGCCCATTCTCATACATCCAAAAAAACATATAATAATCATATCACCACTTGATGCCTCCAAGAATGATCAGGCAAGTTAACACCAGACTCAAAAAGAGCCTACCTGATATTGCATAAGCTCAAAGATTTCATAAAATGGACATCTCAGCTGTTGCAGTCAATGGACGGACCTAGAACTCAAAGCTACAAACAGTTAGTATCATATGCCTGCTCAAAGAAAAATTTGGCTAACTTGCCAGCAGAAACTCGAAAAACAATAGCATCAAATAATCTTGACATTCTCTGAGATGTGTTACACTTAACTTGGTCAAGCATAGACCTGCAGTGGTTCAAGGGCTTACTGTCGCTATATAGCTGACAGGACAAGGGGGCCTGACAAGAACAGCGAGGGTCAAGGTCCTTTGGTGTACATGGTAAGTGAAGTAGAAAAAAGAAAAGAGGGGCCCAATAAATTGTAACATTATCCATGTTATATGGGTGAGACTGTGATGAAACCTTAATAGTTATTATGACAGGACCCAGTCTTATTGTCATCAGCTTTGGTACTGACAAAGAACTCATAGTCATCCGCTGCTGGTGGAGAAGGAGGGGGAGTGGGGACCTGGTGACATTGGGGCATTGTTCAGATGGGATAGGATGACTGTGGCATGAGGAGGAGGAGTGCAAGGAGTGGGAGGACTGGTGTGTAGACAAGTTCAACGAAGAGGATACAAATGCTGGAGGAATGCATTGTTACAAGTAAGTGCAGTTCCGACACTTCCGATGTACCTTCCTGTGGTTCCAAAGGTTTCGGAATTCTGGAACCATCGGAACTCTTTGACACTCTTCCACCAGAATGGAAGCCGGAGGATGGACTGCCCCTAGAATGCTACTGGACTTTATTCCCCGAAGACTATGCCCCATATGATCATATGGAGATCCCCATTCTCGATTCACCTTGTTCCTCTTTATTCCATTTTTGTAACTCTTACCATGTGTTCCCAGAACCACTTTGTTCACGGACCTCCACTCCGCCTTCCATCCTCCTCCTGATGGCAGTGTTGTCCCATTCCTACCATTGATCCACAAGGCCATTGTAATGTACCATGTGTCCTGTACCATTCTTCCTTCTGTTCTGAGATGGTCCCGGACTGTATAAATAGTTAGCAGTTGTCTTCCCTGTTCCTTAGCTAGATCTGCACAATTATACGCAGTGTTTAGTCTCATCCTGCCTGAGTCTTGAGTCTCAGCAGAGAACCCCTAGGATTTCTATAGGATGTTGTGTCACCTTTGAGGACACACTGGAACTAGACATTGCACAAGCGTAACATGCATAGGTGCATGGGACATGTACGCTTGGAATGTCCTGGGGATTGCCTATGGCAGATGGGACATTGATAGAAAGGACAAAGGGGATGGCGATGTCTGAGGCGGCAGCATTGGTAACATACTTCATGATAGCGAAGGTGATTGGGGGGAAGGGGCCAGACTCCTTGGTTACTGGCCCAGTAGTCATCGGCATGGTCTAGAGCTGCGACTTCTTGGGCTGAGAGTGGTTCAGAGGACATGGATGGGGTGGAGACTTGATTGTTGCCAGTAGTGGCAAGGTTTTGGAGATATTGATCTATATTGATAATAAAGTCAGTCATGTCCAACTGATGCATCAGCTGGATGAGATCATGTTCCAGGGTCTGGTGGAGATAACGGATGTGAAGGTTGGCCAATGCTTGAGCAGCAGAGGCAGTGGGGATGGCAGCAGAGACAGCGATATGGGAGTTTGTCAGGAAGAGATGATACATAAGGGCAAAGGGGGAGTGGGGTTCCATGTGGGCATCAAGCGCCATGGCAAGACTGGAGTCTTGGAGTTTGGTGGCAATGGCAGTGGTGAGATCATCATTGAGGGGTATGAGGTGGTTAGGTAGGGGAGCAGGTGGGATGGACAATGGAAGGCATGTAGGACATTTGGAGATTTGTTGGGCAAGAGAAATAGATATGATAGTGGGGACTGTTAAGTATGGGTCCATCGGGGACTGGGCAGCGAACTCTGGAGCGCCGGAGTTGGTCGGAGGGGGTAGGGACTTTGGCTTCACCTTATGTGGTGCACCCTTGTCCAGTTCCGTTGTCCCTGATTTATGAGGGGAGTGGAGCGGAGGTACGGAGTGACCAGAGGTCAGAGGGGAGTCATCAAGATTCAAGCGAGAAAACTCGTTGACGAGCTCAATGACGGAGGAGAGAGCAGAGGATGGAACTAAGTTGATATTCGAACTGAGGGGCTAAGACATATTACAGTGGGTTTATATATGGAGGTCAAAGTCCAAATGTAGTAAAGTCAGGGTCAGAGTACTGCTGCTGTGCTGGTCAGTCACACAGCCAGAGCTGTGCGCCTTACCCTGAGCACCGCAGTGATGGAATGGAGACTAACTACGAAGAGAACAAAGGGAAATGTAACATAAGATACATGAGCGCAAGAAGTAGAGTGGACACAGAGTAGCGGAGGACATAGAAGTGGAATAGCAGAAATGATATACATGGAGGAGCAGAGGGGACTTAGCAAGAATTTGGGATATGACAGTATTCCCCTCTTAGGCCTGAACCCCTGAAGGCCAAAGCGGCGGCTAGGTTCATCCATGTGGTAAGTGCAAATGTGACGGGGTGGATAAGTGACGTGGGGGTGTGCACAGAGTGGACAGCAAAGCGTCGTCTAAGCGATTGTGGAGCAGAGTCGGAAATTGCTGACAGAGGCCATATAAGGCGGGGGTTGCGCGCTTCAACTCTCTAACTTTCTTCCTCATGTCTTCTACCCTCAATGACATCACTGACATTCACATGTGGGCCGATGCATGTCTCGTGGAGAACGACAATGATGACAACGAGGTGTTCGAGGTGAAGGCGGCAGAGCAGCGACGACGCATGAAGGTGCGGAAGGAAGAGGAGCACTGAAGGGCAGAAGAGGAGGTGCGTAAGCGTCGGGAGGAGGAAGAGTGGGTGTGGCATGAGGTGGAAGAGGCCGAGCATTGCAAACACGAGGAGGAGGAAGCCGTGAGGCATCGTGCGGAGAAGATCGCGGCGGAGCAGCGCGCGAAGAAGAAGGCATCAGAGGTGACAGACGCAGACGTGGGGGTGAGTGCGTCTCCACAGAGACGGATTTTAGCTAACAATCCAACAGGATGAGCAGATGCCACCGGTCGGGCTGCCCAAGCCCTGCCAAAAGGGCAAGGGGAAGGAGAAGGCGGCTGAGCCACGGATCGACCATGCGCCGGATGCGTGTTACCGGTGCCACCGCCTCAACATTGAGTGCATGCTGGCGCCGGGAAGAAAGGTGTCATTGTGCACGGCATGTGTCGGCATCAAGCAGCAATGCAAGCAGCCAATGGACAAAGACGACGAGGTCAAGGTCGTGGAGAAGCCGGCGCCAAGAAAGTGGAAGGTGGGCCCGGAGGCAACAGGGTTGAAGAAGAAGGCAAGGATGGAGACAGAAGACGAGCGGCTCATGGACGGGCCATGAACGGAGCTCACCAGTGTGATGATGGAAGTCACCGAGGCCGTCCGCGACCTGGTGCAGGCTTAGCGTCGAGATATGCAGAAGAGAGAGGAAGAGGCGGGCTGGCATGCAAACTGCATGGAAGCCCAACGGCTTCAACTTTACGATACTGTAGTCGCCCTCCGGAACCTTGGGAAGGAAGGGCACGCAACAGCCCAGAGGTTGGCGCAGTTGCGCAAGGTGTTGAGGGTGACACAGGTGGAAACGGAGGACATGGCAGAGTCGGAGGTCGAGGTGGAGGTCCAGACAGAGGAGAATGGGACTGAAGCAGAGAAGAGCGGCGCCGGAGATGAGGCGGATGCCGAAGGAGAGGATGTGAAGATGGGCGGGCAGTAAGGTCCTAAGTACATTGTATTATTAGTTTTTCTTTGTATAATGTTTCTTTTTCTTTTCTAATGTGATTTGATCAATTGAGAATGAGATGGAGTAAAACGGAGAAAAGGAAATATAGTGGAGTTTTTGTATGGAGTTTTTGTTGAAACTACTAAACGGAGGAAAACTGAGATGGAGGGAAAACCTATGTAAGTGGAGGAAAACAAAATCAAGGTATATGGGGACTAGGCTTATCTGGATACCAGAGATGGAACTCTGCGACAAGTTCTAATGTGTGATCTAATTCTGTCGTGAGTAGCCAGGAGGTTTCTTCATCAGTACCTTCATAGCCAGATCAATAGACTAGGTAGAGGATCTTGCAAGTCTTTCGCCAACGGTCTATCTTGGAGTCAAGGATCTCAGAGATCTCGTACTTGGGTTCGCCGTCAACCTCAACCAGAGGGGGCGGAGGTTGAATGCAATTGGGGATACTATTGGGGACCGAAGGTTCAAGTTGCGAGACGTGGAAGACCGGGTGAACAGACTTCATAGAGTCGGGAAGGCAGAGCGTGAAGGAGATGGAGCCAGCTTGCGTGATGATTGGATATGGACCTAAACTCTTCTCGGAGAGCTTTTTAGATGGGCGAGTCAAATTAAAATACTTTGCTTTAATGAAGACCAGATCTCCAACTTTAAAGTCAGGGGCCGGAGACCGTTTCCCATCAGCGGGTCCTTGGTATTGCTTCTGTGCTGTGGCTATTTCTTCACGGAGGAATTCATGGAGGGAGTCGAGGTCAACCGAGTATTCTCTGGTGCAGGCGGAAGTGAGATCGCACTCAGGGTAGATGGAGATGTTGGGATGGTAACCCTTGTTAGCAAAGAACAGAGAGACACCAGTAGTTGCATTTGGAGCATTGTTGTAGGCAAACTCCGCAAGGGGCAGGAGTTCAGCCCAGTTGTCCTGCTGATAGTTGCAATAAATGCGGAGGTACTGTTCCAGCATCTGGTTCATCCGCTCAGTCTGTCCGTCACCCTTGGGGTGATACCCAGAGGTAAAGTGAAGGCGAATATCAAGCGCTTTGCCAAGAGAATGGAAGAAATGAGATATGAACTCGGAACCTCGGTCGGAGGTGTTGTTACGATTCGTTAGCCCCTTACCTTTTTCCTTGATCTTCATTCACTGCTGTACACCAAAGGCCTTAGGCCCTGACGTTCGAGTCCCACCTGGGCTCTCTCTTTTCTTCAACCTTTTCCTCGAATACCGCTT
>JBBPMF010000626.1:0-20889 GCA_038090175.1 Austroboletus eburneus | reverse complement strand
TCCTTTCTTTGTCTCGATGGTTTGAACCCTGGCTGGGTTTCTAGGGGGGCATGGTGGTGGGTTTCCTCTTTTTGGATGGTTCCTAGTGGAGCATCCGACTTTATGACAGATGAAGCATCTGTTTTCCCTGATGTGGCGAGCTCTTTCAGTGGGGGAAAGCATTCGTCATCCTAGAGCAGTGGTCTGAAGGGCATCCACATCCATGGCATTTGGGTCTCGGTTGTTGATCCGTCCATAGTCTGTTCTTCCTTTCCGGATATCTTTTATCCGATCCTGTTGTCAGGCGAAAGCCGCAGCTTTTTCCGACCATTCCTTCCAAGATCCCGGTTCCTTTTCCATACCAAGGATTCTTTCTGTAAGGTCTGGGTCCAGTCCTTTCATATAACATTCAATCAGTGTGTTTTGATCTGAGATTCTGGCTTTTGATATGAGGAGTCGGAAGTCTGTGTTGAATTTATTGAGAGGATCCAGCCCTTTTCCTTTCATTGTGATCTGGTGTAGTTTTCGTCGAGAGTCAGCAGCAGTGTGCTTATCTGAGAAGATTTCCAAAAATTTGTTTTTGAAATCATTTCATGTGGCTTTGTCCATGGCCACAGTTCCGGAGTCGAAGTTTTCATATGCAGCTTCAGCGAACTGCTTTCCTCGTCCTTTTGACATCCTGTTGAGGGTAGTATAGATCTTCTTTAGATCATCATACTTATCCTTGTTCATAAGGAAGTACGCGTCCATGGCTCTGATCCAGAATTTGGCATCAGATGCTTCTCCTGAGAACTCTTCTGGAAGTCCAGCTTTAAGTTTGGCCATTTCTGAGTGGTCCGGATTGGGGAGGGGTTCAGTCCGGGGGATAGGGGTGTTATGGGTCGAGGAGAACGGAGTTCTTCGAGACAGATGAGATCTTGATGGAGGAGGAGGGATTCCACTTTGAGCGAAGTGGGGTTGGTTTCTTCTGAGGGTCTCGGAGATAGATTCGAGTCTTGATCGTTCTCTCCTGTCTGTTTCGTCCTCAGAGTCCTCTTGAGGAGGGTCTTCCCTGTATCCATACGAAATGGTGGGCAACTAGGGGGTGCCTTGCTGCATGGTAGCAGAGGTATGGGGAGAGCTAGATCTTTTGTTATGCTTGCGCAACGTCCAGTCTCAGTGTGTCCTCAAAGGCGACACAACGTCCTATAGAATTCTGAAGGGGTTCTCTGCTGAGACTCCAGACTCAGGCAGGAAGGAGACTAAACACTGCGTATAATTGCACAGATCTAGCTGGGGAATGTACATGACAACTATGAGCTACTTATACAGTCCGAAGCCATCTCGGAATGGAAAGGTGATGGAACAGGACACATGGTATGTTACAATGGCCTCGTGGGGTCAGTGATGGAATGGGATAACACAGTCGCCAAAAGGAGGGGCGAAAGGAGGAGCGGAGGTCTGTGACAAGAACAGTTAAAAGGGCATATGGCAAGAGTTACAAAAGAGGAAGAAGAGACGAACAGGGTGAGTCAAGAATGGGGATCTCCATATGGCCATATGGAGTGTAGTCTTCAGGAAACAAAGTCCAGTAGCATTCCGGAGGTAGTCCATCTTCTGGATTCCATTCCAGTAGAGTGTCAAAGAGTTCCGATGGTTCCGGGATTCCGGAACCTTCGGAACCGCGGGAAGGTAATTCGGAAACGTCGGAACCGTGGGAATCAGTTCCAGAACCTTCAGAACTGTGGATACTTGTAACAGATGGTCGCATTGACTCTGAATGTGCAACCAAGGAGCTCTGTCTCAATGCATCTGCTCTGTCAGATCCCCAATCCCTTATGCCCTCCATCTCTCTTGTATCATATGATCTCCATCCTTTCTCCACATTAGTAGACTCTGGCTCCTCTGACTGTTTCATAGACACCACTTTTGTGAATAAGAACAATCTTTCCACCTACACTGTCCCTCTGCTCATGCTCCAACTCTTCAACAGCACGTCAAATTCCACCATCACTCAAGTTATCGACCTCTCCGTCCTCTTCGAAACCAGTGATATCACTCCGATGACGTTCTACATCACCCCACTGGATGGCTCCTGCGCTTTGGTCCTTGGACACAACTGGCTTACCTGCTACAATCCATTGATTGACTGTGTCACAAGCAGTATCTCTTTCCATTCTACTCTGCAGCCCAGTCCCACACTTCTGAGCTTGCCTCCAACTCCTAAGGCATCTCCGCCTCCGATTGTCCCCTCTCCAGGTCCACTGCGTTTCTCCGACTGCAAGGCTCTGCCCATCATGCTTATCAATGCTCCCGCATTTGCGCTGGCCTGTTGCCTACAAGGTTCCATGCAGTTCAGCATGCACATTCAACCACAAGAAGGTGATCTCCATGCTATAGCTACTGAACCTCCTGAACAGATCAATCTTTCTGGCGTTCTGTCGGAATACCATGAGTTCTCCGATGTGTTTAGCAAACGACAGGCAGATACTCTGCCTCCTCACCATGAACATGATCTCAAGATTGATCTTGAAGAAGATACCTCTCCTCCGCTCGGCACCACCTACTCTCTCTCCCCTTCTGAACTTGAGTCTCTCCGTGCCTTCCTAGACGAGCATCTCTCCATAGGATTTATTCAACCCACTTCCTCCACACATGCCGCTCCGGTCCTCTTCATCCGCAAGAAGGATGGTTCCCTCCGTCTTTGCGTCGACTTTTGGGAACTCAACAAGATCACCAAGAAAGACCGCTACCCACTTCCCCACATCTCCGACCTCCTCGATGCCCCAAGCCGCACCAAGGTGTACTCCAAAATTGATCTCCGGCATGCATACCATCTGGTCTGTATCGCTGAGGGTGACGAATGGAAAACCGCCTTCTGCACGCAGTATGGTTCCTACAAATGGCTTGTCATGCCGTTCAGTTTTATGAATGCCCTGGTGGCGTTCCAGCGGTTTATTAACACTGTCTTTGCTGATCTTTTGGATGTTAGCATTATAGTATATCTAGACGACATTTAAGGAAGTTCTTCACTGTCTCTGCAAACACGGTCTTTATGCAAAACCCGAGAAGTGCGAGTTCCATACGGACTCCACAGAATACTTAGGTTATCGGATGTCTCCATCTGGCCTCACCATGTCCCCAGATAAGGTCCAGTCGATCCTCAACTGGCCTGAACCTCGGAAGGTCAAGGACGTCCAATCCTTCCTCAGATTTGCTAATTTCTATAGACAGTTTATTCACAACTACTCCAAAATTGTCATTCCGCTTACCTGCCTCACCCATAAGGGTGTCCCTTGGCAATTCATGGACGCCTGCCACTCCACTTTCCAGGCGCTAAAAACTGCTTTTACTTCCACTCCTATTCTCATGCATTGGGCTCCTGATACTCCGATTATTGTAGAAACTGATGCCTCCGACTATGCTATCATGGGTATTCTTTTCATGAAGTGCCCTGATGCAGAAGTCCATTCCATTGCCTACTACTCTTGGACATTGACCTCCCTGGAGCTCAACTATGACACTCATGACAAGGAGCTGTTAGCTATTCATGAAGCATTCCACACCTGGCAGCATTACCTTGAAGGCTCCACAACTCCGGTTGATGTGGTCACCAACCATAAAAACCTTGAGTACTTCGCCACCACTAAACTCCTGACCCACCAGCAAGCCCACTGGTCAGAGTTCCTCTCCCAATTCAACATGATTGTCCGTTTCCACCCCAGCTGACTTGGTGCTAAACCCAATGCCCTCACTCGATGCTGGGATGTCTATCTCAAAGAGGGGGATAAGGACTACGCTCAAGTCAATCCGCATAATTTCTGCCCTGTTTTCACCCAGGAGCAACTCGCTGCATCCCTACAAGCTATGTACCTTGCATTCCCCGTTCTCCGCGCAAGTACACTCTTCGACCTTGAGAAACTCCACAGTGATATTCTCTCTGCCCTTCCATCCGACTCTCTTGCCATGATTTACATGACCAGATCTCCCAACCCTTCTTTTGACCCCATATCCGACACTCCCTCCGCTTCCCACTGGACTGTAGATGCAGATGGTTACCTCTGTCTCGATGGCTGCATGTACATGCCTGACATCAACGACCTCCGTCTCCATGTTCTCTGCTTCAAGCATGATCATCTCCTCTCCAGTCATTTTGGTCAAAACCACACTCTGGAACTAATCTGCCATGAATACACCTGGCCAGGCATCCATATCTTTGTCAAAGAATATGTATCCTCTTGTATCACCTGCACTTGTGCAAAAGTTCTGAGGCACAAGCCCTATGGGCTTCTTAAACAGCTCCCAATTCCAGAGAAACCATGGAATTCCATATCTATGGATTTCATTGAGCAACTCCCAGGCTCCTCTGGTCATACTGCCATCCTTGTCATTGTGGATCACCTATCCAAGCAATGTATCTTTATCCCGACGGACGACAAGGTGACTTCCCCGGAGTTGGCCAAACTCTTCTTACTCCATGTGTTCTCAAAGCACGAAGTACCATCCCACATCACCTCTGATTGAGGTTCCGAGTTCGTATCCCATTTCTTCTGTTCTCTTGACAAGGTGCTTGATATTCACCTTTACTTTACCTCTGGGTATCACCCCAAGGGTAATGGACAGACTGAATGGATGAACCAGATGCTGGAACAGTACCTCCATGTTTATTGCAACTATCAGCAGGACAACTGGGCTGAACTCCTGCCCCTTGTGGAATTTGTCTACAATAATGCTCTGAACGCAACTACTGGTGTCTCTCCATTCTTCGCTAACAAGGGTTACCACCCCAACATCTCCATCCACCCCAAATGTGATCTCACCTCTGCCCGCACCAGAGAATACTCAGTCAACCTCGACTCCCTCCATGAATTCCTCCGTGAAGAAATAGCTGCAGCACAGAAGCGATACCAAGGACCTGCTGATGTGAAATGATCTCCGGCCCCTGACTTTAAAGTCAGAGATCAGGTCTTCATCAAAGCAGAGTATTTCAATTCAACTCGTCCATCTAAAAAGCTCTCTGAGAAGAATTTAGGTCCATATCTGATCATTGCACAAGCTGGCTCCATCTCCTTCACACTCCGCCTCCCCGACTCTATGAAGTCCGTTCACCTGATCTTCCACATCTTGCAACTTGAACCTTTGGTCCCCAATACCATCCCCAATTGCATCCAACCTCCACCTCCTCTGGTTGAGGTTGACAGCGAATCTGAGTATGAGATCTCCGAGATTCTCGACTCCAAAATAGACCATCGGCGAAAGACTTGCAAGATACTCTACCTAGTCCGTTGGTCTGGCTATGAAGGTACCAATGAAGAAACCTCCTGGTTACTCATGACAGAATTAGATCATGCATCAGAACTTGTCGCAGAGTTCCATCTCCAGTATCCAGAGAAGCCTGATCCCCATATACCTTGATTTCGTTTTCCTCCACTTACATAGATTTCTCTCTATCTCAGTTTCCTCCATTTAGTAGTTCTGACAATATCTCCATACAAAACCTCCACTATATTTCCTTTTCCCATTTCACTCCATCTCATTTTCAATTGATCAAATCATATTAGAAAAAGAAAAGATTATACAAAGAAAAACTACAAATACAATGTACTTAGGGCCTTACTGCCCACCCATCTCCATGTCCTCTCCTTTGGTGTCCACCTCATCTCCAGCACTACTCTTCTCCAACTCAGTCCCTTTATCCTCCATCTGGACCTCCACCTCTTCCTCTGACTCCTCTGACTCCACCACCTCCACCTGTGTCCCCTTGGACACGCGGTTCTTCATCTTCTGCCACATCGCCGACACCTCCCCCTCATACCCCAGGTTGTGCACAGCCTGCATGATGTTTTGCAGCTGCATGTGCTGGTTTTCCTGGTTGTGCTGGTGATGTGCCACTTCTTCCTTCCACTTTCTCATGTCTCGGTGCTGGACCTGGACCAGGTCCTGGACAGTCTTGGCAACTTTCATCATCATGCTGGCGAGCTCTGTCCACGGCCCATCCGTGAGCCGCTCATCCTCCATCTCCATCCTTGCCTTCTTCTTCAACCCCGTCGCCTCTGGGCCCGCCTTCCACTTCCTCAGCGCCAGCTTTTCCACAACTTCAACTTCATCATCTTCGTCTGTTGGCCACTCACATCGCTGCTTGATGCCGACACATGCCGCACACAATAACGCCTTCCTTCCTGGTGCCAGCATGCACTCAATGTTGAGGCGGCGGCACCAGTAGCACATGTCCAGTGCATGGTTGATCCATGGCTCGGCCGCCTTCTCCTTCCCCTTGCCCTTTTGGCAGGGCTTGGATGGCCCGACCAGCAGTGTCTGCTTATCCTGTTGAGTTGTTAGCTATGTCCATCTCCATGGAGATGCACTCACCCCTGCATCTGCATCTGTTGCCTCTGACGCCTTTTCCCTCACACACTGCTCCACCACAACCTTCTCCATGCAATGCCTTGCAGCCTCCTCTTCTTTGTGTTTGCAACACTCGGCCTCTTCCACCTCATGCCGCACCCACTCTTCCTCCTCCCAATACTTATGCACCCCCTCTTCTGCCCGTCGGCGCTCTTCTTCCTTCTGCACCTTCACGCGTCGTCACTGCTCCGCCACCTTCACCTTGAACACTTCATCGTCATCCTCCACAAGACACACGTTGGCCCATGTGTGGATGTTGGTGATGTCAGTTGGTGTAGAAGACATGGGAAAGAAAGTTAGAGAGTTGAAGCATGCAACCCCTGCCTTATATGGCCCTGTCGGCAATTCCCAACTCCACTCCACAATTGCTTAGATGACGCTTTGCTGTCCACTCCACATGTACCCTCATGTCACTTATCCACCCCATCACATTTTCACTTACCACACGGACAGACCTAGCCATTGCTTTGGCCTTCAGGGGTTCAGGCCTAAGAGGGGGATACTGTCATATCCCAAATTCTCACTAAGTTCCCTCCACTCCTCTGTGTATATCATCTCCGCTCTTCCACTCCACTACTCCATGTCCACTTTACTTCTTGCACTCATGTATGTTATGTTACATTGCCCTTTGTTCTCTTCATAGTTAGTCTCCATTCCATCACTGCAGTGCTCAGGGTAAGGTGCACAGCTCTGGCTGCATGACTGACCAGCACAGCAGTGGTACTCTGTTTCCTCCGTCACTATGACCCTGACTTTACTATATTCGGACTTCGACCTCCATATATAAACCCACTGTAATATGTCTTAGTTCTTCAGTTTGAATATCAACTTAGTTCCATCCTCTATCCTCTCCTCCATCATTGAGCTTGTCAACAAGTTCTCTCGCTTGAGTCTTGATGACTCTCCTCTGACCTCTGGTCATTCCATACCTCCACTCTGCTCCCCTCATAAATTAGGGACAATGGAACTGGACAAGGGCACACCACATAAGGTGAAGCCAAAGTCCCTATCCCCTCCGACCAACTCGGCACTCCGGAGTTCGCTGCCCAGACCCTGATGGACCCATACTTAACATTCATGCACACTATGCCAATGAATGTCAATGTGTTTGTTGCGCTTCTCAGTCACAGGATTTGTAGCCATGAAGATAGATCCTTGATTATCCCCACAGATAGGAGTGGGTGTCAACTTGTATCCAACTTCCCCTAAAAGGGTATGCAACCATACCACTTGTTTGCTACAATCAGACAAGGCAACATATTCTGCTTCAGTACTAGAGTATGCAACTCTGTCCTGTTGGAATGACTTCCAGCTGAAGATGCCATTTGCCAGTTGGATAAACCAGCCAGTCTGTGAGTGACAAGTGTTAGGATCTGATGCCCAGTCAGAATCAGTGAAAGCAATCAATCCTGCTTCAGATGTGCCATCAAACACTAGTGAATAGTGCCTGGTACCAAGCAGATATCTACAGATATACAATGCTTTGTCAAGGTGCTCCTTGGAGGGGTTTGCCGCATGCTTAGACATTGCTGTCACAGCATATGCAATGTCTGGGTGTGTTCCAAGCATGATATATAGCAAGAAACCAATCACTTGTTGATAGCATGATCTTAGTTCTGGGTCTACTGGTCCATGGTAATGAAGAGGGTAGTAACCCTGGGGCAAGGGGGTAAGTGCAGTACACACATTCTGCATTCCGAATCTTTCAAGTACCTTTTCCAGGTATGAACATTGATCAAGCAAGATTTTGTGATCATGTCTTTTGATTCTTATATGCAAGAATTCCTTTGCAGGACCTAAGTCTCTGCATTCCCATTTCTTCATGAAATGCCCCTTAACTTCTTCCACAAGGGCCTTGGATGGACCACAGAATAGAGCATCGTCTACATAAATGATGGTGATCACCATTGAGGTGCCTTTCTTTTTGTAGAGAAAAATACCAGCATCTGATTTGAGACATTCAAATCCGAGTTCTTTCATATTGAGTGCTTCCCACCAGGCTAGTCCAGCCTGTTTAAGGCCGTAGAGGGCACGCAATAGGTGAAGTACCTTATGCTCTTGCCCTGGGACTTTAAAGCCTTTAGGTTGCTTCATGAAGATCTTTTCTTTTAGCTTTCCATAAAGGTAAGCCAATCGAACATCAACCACTTCAATATGCCAGTTTTCAATGGCAGCAAGAGCCAGCATAAGCTGGACTGCCTCAAACCTAACCACTGGTGAGAAGATTTGATTGAAATCAACTTCCTCGATCTGGGAGAAACCCTTAGTGACTAGTCTAGCATGTTTGCAACCATCAGGTTTCACATCAAAAACACATCTGTTGTCAATGACTTTATGGCTGTGGGGGCGATCCACTAGCTCATAAACGTTGTGCTCTTGTAACATGTCAAGCTCGCATTGACAAGTGGCTTTCCATTCCTCTTGTGCTGCATGCGGTAATGTTTGGATGTCCCTATATGTCCATTCATAAAGGGGTTTGTGCTCTACAGAAGCATTAACCCACTGTGGAATTGCCTTAGATATTAAAAATGTGGTCAGGTTAGTCCCCCCTTCATGACATAATCATTCAATGTCATCTTCACTTTGGTCAAGTGGAGATGTAGGAGGGACTGACTCAGGTTGTGATATGTTGAGATCAAACTGACCAGGCATCTGCCAAGATGGGCCAGGTTCACCAACAATGTCACACCATTTGAACTCCTTGTTCACATCCTGTTCGACATCTACTGGATGCCGATCATTACCATAGACGTTGCCAGGCCTTTGGGGGACCCTACACTGTCTTTCTGAACAACAAAGAGGAGGAGAAACTTGAGGTGGAGGAGGAACCCTGCGAGATTTGTGTGGTGGTGCAGGGAGCTCAGGCAATGGGCAAGGAGAGGGGGTATGAGGATGAGGGACTGGATGAGGAGATGGAGAATAAGAAGCTGGAGAAGGTGAATGTGAATCATCACTGTCAGAAGAAACTTCTGGTAAAAGCTCAACCACTGTTTCAGGATGACCTGGAGGATTGGTCACTGGTGTGTGTCCTGTATGAGGGGTCGAACACGCCGGTGCATGTTTGCATTTAGGGAATAATGTCTCATCATATATAGCATGAGACAAGGTGAAAACCACATTATTGGAGGATCTCATGAACATATTGTTCTTTTGATTGCCTGGATGCGGTCTCAAATAGACCATGAGCTCAGATTTAGGGGCCAATTTGTTAGCCCACACATCCTGTGGTATATGCATATAGGCACCGCATCCAAAGACATATAGGTGTGCTACATCTGGGGCTTCTTTATAAAGGAGCTTATAAGGTGTACGCCAGTTAAGGCTCTGTTTGAGCAAGCAATTGTATAAATGCACTGCATGGCAAAATGAGAATTCCCACCAACTTTCTGGGAGGCAGGCATTATAGCAAAGGCTCTCTGACACATCAGACAGGGTTTGCATCATGTGCTCAGCTCAACCATTTTGTTGTGCTGTGTGGGGGGCAGAAGTATAGATAGCAATGCCCTCTCCCTGGAGCAATGTATCGAACACTTTGGATATAAATTCTCCTCCAAAGTCTGACATCCATCCTTTCACTTTGGCAGAGAACTGTATCTCTGTCATTTTTAGGAAGTGGCAGGCTGCTTGCAGCACAAGGTCTTTTGTTTGTAGGGTAGTAACCCAGGCAGAGCCTGAGTAATCATCAACGAAGACCATAGCATACTTGTAACACCCATAGGAAAGGATAGGGAACAACTTAAGGTCACAGTGGACCAGCTCAAAAGGAGCTAAGGATGGTTTCCTATTGCTAGGACCAGAGGTTTGATTGGGCAGTTTACCCATAGCACATCCAGGACAAATACTATCTGTTTTAGGGATTTCAAAATCTTTTGGGAAGTTATGCGTGTGCTTGCATGCATGTTTTAGATGATCCTTGGAAGGATGTCCAAAGTGGTGATGGACAATTTCATATGTGAGATTGCCTAGGTGCATAGAATGTCCCTCATCTAGCAGTAAAGCTTCAACAGTATATATATTGCGGCCATGAAGGCCAGAAATAAAGGAGGCAAGAATGCCACCATCACCATAAGTGACGTCAAGGTGCTTCACATCTCCTTTAATTCGAGCACCTGCTTGCATTAGTTGGCCAAGGGAAATGAGTTTTACACCACTGTTGGGCAAATGTCCAACATCGAATAGCTGAAACAGTCTATCCTTGTTACTGTTGGATTGCCTCCAATGAATGATGACCTTGCCAATCCCAATAATGTGAATTGTGCCAGCTGCAGTGTTTACTGGGATCTGTGCTTTTCCCTTGAGTTCAAGGTAGTCTACAAAGTCAGATCACTCAGGGGTAAAGTGGGTTGATGCCCCAGAATCCAAAATCCATAGGTTTTTGACCTCATTTTCATGTCTATGCTTACATCCACATCCCCCTTGATAGCTCTCATGATTTGAGGCCATACAAAGTGGTAGGAGAGTGGGGAAAGTGACACAAACCTCAGAAAAAGCAGTATTTCTGACATTTTGTAGTGGGTGACCGGTGGTGGGCGTGGATCACGAACAGGGTAGCGAGTTTGAAGGAGATGGATTAAGGGAGGTGAGGTTGGTTTTGGAAATAAGAATGCAGTGGTGCGTGGAGCTGATCGGACAGGTCGATGGGACTAGATAGCGAGAACGGGGATTTATTGCATGTCCATCAAGGACGACCAAAATGGTCTTAAATATTGTGCAGTGTGAGGCTATGAAATATGTAGACAAGGAGAAAACATAGGAAACCGGGAACATACCATCGCCGATCACATACAGGGAATGATGAGTATCGTAAAAGAGTGAGACGGAACATAGAGAAAGAGAGATGAAAATGAAATGTATCGTACAAGTCTGGTTCGGCATCACAACAGCTGGTTCGTCACGTGTCTGAGCACAGCCACTATGTGTTCCTTACATCTCCCTCCAACTTTAGATAGCGACTGCCCTCAGTCGCCTTCACTCTAAATCCTCTTCTTTGACAGCGGCAGTGACATCAGTGGGCATGACATATAACGACAGCGGATCGGACAGGGGATTGACATACTCCATAACGAGGAGCTGTTTCAGAAAGTGGGCATGATATGGAATGAGGCAGAAAGTGGCGAAGGTAAGTCACGACACAGCGCCATCGACTTCGGCTAACCTGTAGGACCCTTCCTTGGTGCAGCACACAACGACCATCGGTCCAAAGTAGCACGGGTGGCACTTCACATTTGAATCTGGCTCGATGCGCTTGTTTAGGACGAGGACGAGGGATCCAGGCGGGAAGTTGTGATCATAGATCACGTGGGCTGCACAGCGCTCGAAGTCTACAACGGATGCATACCGGCTTTTCAAGATGCAGCTCTGGATCTCTTGTAAGTTGTCTCCACACTTTTCTAACTGACATGCTCTAAAGGCGAGGAGTGAGGCAGTGTCGAGCGGATGGGTAAGGTTGGGGAGGAGGAATGTCGCTTTGGCGATGTTGAATGGGAGGAGTGGCTCAGTACCATGGGCCATGTAGAATGGAGAATATCCTGTCGCTTTCTGTGTAGTTACTCGGTCAGCCCAGAATACATACGCGATATGATTTGGCCATTGTGTGATGTCGCCATCACAGGCTTTGATGAGTGAGTCTCAGATAGTGCAGTGCGAGCATTCGACGATACCGTTGGCATGCGAATTGTATGGCAAGATGCGGATATGATGAATGTGATACTTCTTGGTGAGCCAGTTGAGCGTGGCAACGAATGGCATTCCATTGTCTGTTACGATTTCAGTGAGTGCTCCCCAACGGCAGAGGATTTCCTCGAATATGAATGCGCCGATTGTGTGTCCTGTTTTGCTCTTGAGTTTCTGCCATTCTGGCCATCCTGTAAGCGAGCAGCGAGCTTGGATGACGTACGAGTATCCATGTGATGCCAGCATGTGCATAGAGTCAATGTATGTTTTGTGGAAGAGTGGGGTGGAAATAGCAATGGTTGGCGGAATAATGACTTTCTGGGCAGACCGGAGCTGACATTGATGGCATGTCTGAACATACCAAGCGACGTCATCCTTGAGGGTTGGCCACCAGCAGCGGTTGGCAATGTTTTGTCAGGTAGCATATATGCCTTTGTGTCCGAGCACATCGTGCATTTCTCATAGAATGCGAAGCCGGTCAGTGTGAAATATGACAAGTTGGTGTCATCCGTTTCCATCCTTGTGCCATAAGCATCCACTAGCGATGAAGAATTGTCGTGCACACTTTGTAAAATGGATATGCTGCGAGTTGGTGATGTGGGGGGGGATATAAAGCGTCTCCAAGAAGGTTTTGATATGTCTGAGCTCCTTGTCGCGTCGCTCTCCTTCAGCATTCATCAGCAGTAAGAGTCCTTCATCGTCAGCATTTGCAGCTGTCGAAAGGACAAGATATGGTCCTCCTTCCTCTGTTCTTTGAAATGCGAACCAGCCGGAGTCGAGACCGTGTGCCATCCATACTCCGTGCTCCAAAACTCTGTCTAACCATTCATCAACTTCTTCCATAGTGTCTTCATCATCCATCACGTCTTCTTCGGCTTTCCTACGACACGACAATTCATCTGGGCCTTTGTGATGTGTGGCTGGGACATGTTTGAGGACGAAATCAAAGGTCAGAATTCCCGCGATCCATCGATTCATGGCAGCATTCAGCTGGATGTCTGGATTGTTTAGCACATCCGTGATGTACTTAGCGTTGACTTCAACCATGAGACATTGGGGACCAATAATCCAAACTTTGACTGATTTGAGTGCGCGAAAAAGTCCGTAGAGTTCAATTTTGGCTTGTGAGTAGTGAGATTCTCGGTCATTCCATGTGATTGAGCCAAAACGAGAGGGGCAGCGGTGTCCCTGTGTGTTATCCTGTGACAAAATATAGCCCACAGCGATGTTTGATGAGTCAACAGCAAGAGTGACGGGTTGGTGAGACAGGTAATCAATGGAGTGGATGGCAGGACTGTTGGCAACTGCAGATTTGAGGGAATCCATGGCTGATTGGGCTTCTGGGGACCATATAAAGGGAATAGTGTCACAAGTGAGCTGGACAAGGGGGCGGGAAATGAGTGCATAATTCTTGACCCATATTTGGACCGTTCCTGTCATGCCGAGAAAGCCATGGACTTCCGTGTGAGTCTGGCAAGGGCTGGGCCAGTTATGAATCTTGGCAACTTTCGAGTCATTGTTAAGACTGGGTCGGACTTGGCGGACGAACTCCGTAGAAGCTCCGTGAATCTTGATGAAAAGGGGATAGAGTAGGACTTTGGCTTCAGCGACTCGGAGTGGAGCGCTGCATCCTTGTTGGATCGTTGGTGGTCCCAGATTTCGGAGGAGCAGGGAATGACAAGAAGCAAGAGAAGACAGGGGAGTTAGATTTGTCTGGGTTGTCTAAGTTGTCTAGGTTGATAACTAGCTAAAGTACAGGTGACAAGATAGGACTATATATACGGAGGTCAGAGGCAGTGTACAAAGGCAATGATGAGAAACGTAAGTAAGCGGAGCCAGGGAAATGGAGACGGAAAGGAAACATAAGTGGAGCTGTGTGAACACAGGATTGGAGAAATCTAAGAGGCGAGACTAGTACATAAGGAGAACAAAGAGTAACGTAACTAGAATGTACAAGGAACATAGAAGCGGAGGAGCGGAGGAGCGGAGGAGTATAGGAGCAGAGGAGTGGAGGAGTGTAGGAGCAGAGGAGCAGAGGAACAGAGGAGTGGAGGAGGGCTAGGATTAGGGATATGACAGTCATCTGGGATGCGTCCTTCGTAGTTACAGGCTTGTCTGACAATGATCACTTGTGGCTGGCATAAAAATAGTTTCTTGGCCGAAACAGTGGCTCCTGCATGGGTGAGACAATGGAGAATCTGGTTGACATCAAGACAGTGCTCCCACACAAAGTGACGAATGCTGGAATTATCTGGGTGGGTTTTGTAAGTGCCATCAGGTAACTCATAGCATGTGCGTGGGCCAAGAATGTTTATGTCATCCTGGAAATTGGGCGCAACATCAATTTCATCCTGTAAAATGAATGCAACATCGTTTTGAAAGATGGCTGGGGAATCTGTCCATCTCATGGGTAGCGAGGTAAGTCAGAAAGTGCCCAGAGGGGTCTGGAATGTTGTGAGGTCACAGGACTGCTCAGCAAGTGCTCGGTGATCAAAACCAACAAATAGATTCATCATTGAGTAAATAGCCCAACCTGCAGACTGCTCAGCAAAATGCTCAATATAAGGGAGGGTGGCTGCATCTTTGACTGTGACAGCATTGAGGGGCTATAAGTCATGCACAATTCAAAGCGATCCATTTTTCTTTGTGACACAGAATCAGCATGACTGGTATGAACTGTTTGACACTTCATAAACTCCTGAGGCAATCTTGGCACGAATTAATTTGATGACCTCATCACGAATTCTGGGTGGGATCGGAGGCTGGCGATGGACCCATGGGGTGTGAGCAATCGTCGGAATCACAACAGGTGGAAAATAGTCATCACGAAAGTGTTCTTTCTCTGTTTCATCCCACGCAAGGCCTAGCTCATTGTTCAAGAGAACCTGAATAGCAAGCTTTTGTTCATCAGGCCACAAGAAGTCATTTGTAGGAATGCTGAGATCATTGAGCCACTCCTGGTTGAGGCGTCGTCCAGGTAAGAAGTCAATTGGATGGGGCAAGAGAGATGGCAGGGACTTAAGTGGGTCTTCAGGAAAGCGGTGCTTGATTCGGGCATATTGTGGCATAGTGGTGGGAACTGGCTTTATGTGGTTGGTGACTTTCTTGTATTTGAAAACATGATGCATGGGATCGAGCTGGAAGGTCTGGCGAAGTTGGTGTTCTGCGAGGGAGGTGTGTGTGAGGGACGAGATGCCAAGGTGGCATGCAGAAATGCTATTGGAGGATGAAGGGGGTTGAGGGGGAAATGGTCGCTGAGTTATAGGAACAACACAACAGAATTCGGGGTTGATGGGATCATGGACCGTGACAAATACATCTTCATTGGTTTCATGCTTCTCAAGCCGGACAGAGTGCTGCCATGGGCAACTGAGTAAGAGTGTGAAGGAAGCGGTGGGAGTGACATAAGCATGGGCCCAAGTTTTGATTCCTCTGACATCAATCTCAAGCATCTCAATGCATCCACGCATGGCCTGGGTGGTTCCATTGGCAGCCTGCATGTTCATGCCAATGCACTCATTGATTGGAGTATTGAGTTTCCGTCAGATGTCTTCACAAATGATAACTATTTCAAATCCTTCATCGAGTAGACCATGCTCCACAATGATTCTGTTTAGTGTGATTTCAAGTTCGCACAGGGGTGTGGCATGCTCAATCTGAACTGGTGCATGCATTGATGTAAGTGTTGTGGCTGTGCTGGGTATGCGCTGAGTCCGGCAATGCTCAACAGCCTCTTTGCGGAGATCTGGACTAATGGTGAAGATGTCGGCAACTGACAAGCTGGGAAGTGGCGTGGTAAGGATTGTTTGGTAAATTCATTTGGCAGCATCAGGTATTGCCACTTTTGACTCATATGAATAAGCAGGGGGGGTGGCCTTTGGCTTCAGTGGTTCTGGTGTGACTAGGGGCGGGGTCGAGACTCTGGGGGCAGTAGAAGGGGAATTCACCATTCTTGCCTTCAATCACGTGATAGCGTGAATCTCTGACTTCCTGGTGTCATCAGCAGTTGCCTCGATCTGGGTGGCTGTGTCACGACCAGCAACTGATTCGCATTGCACAATGTAGATGTCTTTCTCCGCTTGAACATACAGATTTGTGGAGTGGGTGGCATGTGGGGGTGGTTCATGGTAAAACTCCGAGACAGCAGGCCCTGGTGTAGTCATGCTTGCATAGTGCTCATCTATAGTGTCTTTCATTGTGCCTGTGATTGGATGGTGATGGATCCATAAGCCATCAGGAAATGTGAGATAATTGTTCATGCATACAATGCATCCTTGTCAAATATAGTCCTGAACATATGCACAGTCACGGATGATGTGCGCTGCACTGCACATGTAGCATGTGAGGCCTGCAGGGCTAGGATATGCTCGAGTCAGTGGAGGCAGTGGTGACGGTGCTGTCACAGTAGTAGCAGTCATGGCAGCTGACAAATTTCAGGAAGCACAAACAGGGGCAGGCCATGCCTGAATGGCGCTTGGGGCAATGCTGGCAAGCTGTGTATAATACGATGCATATGCGGGATCTGTGATGTCAAGGGAATGAAGTTGGCATGCAAGGTGATCGACGTCATTGGCAGGATTGCGGTGAGCTCGGGAATCGCTAAAGGAGACCTTTTTTGTGATGACCTCTCGTGGGGTCGTCTTGCAGGGCAGTTGGTCATCATATTCATCATCGTCCGCAGTGGCCTGTTTTCTGTGGTGCGAACTCCTTTTAGGGCATACCCAGTCTTTGTCATCATCCTTGTCCTCAGAATAAATTTGTTTCTTGTTGCACAAATTCTTCTTTCGTCGTGGATGATCTTCATCATCCTCTGAATCCTCTGATTCTGAGTCAGCTGGCTCAGGGCTCTCCTTTTGGTGGCAGTGACGCTTTTCTCTCAATGACTCCAGTCGGGCAGAAACATGGTCAGTGTTCTCATTGAGTGGTTCCTTTCGAAGAGCAACTTTCACTGCCTTCAGGACTTCACTGCATTCGGGAGGGTCGTCATGGGAGTATGTTGAGGGATTTTGTAATTTGAGACGGCGGTCAATGATGCGGCGAACAGAGCGCAGGAGTCCCTTCCAGAAGTATCTGTTGTGCTCATGCATAGTGATCTTCTTTTTGGTGATAAGCCACTTGTTGATGTATGAGAAATGGCAGTAGTATTCCATGACATCTTTGTATGTGGCAATGTCGTTATTGGTGGAATGGGTGACAATGCATTCAAAGTCACATAGTGTGTAGCACACACCTTCTTTGGCATCAGGGTACTTTTTGATGATCTCCTTTTGGAGCGCTGTGTAGTCACCTTTAGCGTAGCTTGGTAGGGTTGTCCAAAATCTTTTTGTCGTGCAATCGACATACCGTGTGATGGACTTGCATTTCTTGGCATCACCAAGACCGGTGGCCTTAGCGAGCTCTTCAAAGTAGTCTAGGAACTCTAGTAGTTCCATTGTTTCGCCATCGAATGCTGGCGCTCGGTTTGACAATGGCGCGGGCATGGGGATGTTGCTAGGCATGGTGGATGATTGTTGGATGAGGGAGGAAAGGGGATTGGTGGAGGTATGTGCGGGCAGTTTTACATTGGGCAGTAGTGCTGACAAGGGGGATGGGGGTGGATAATGTGGAGACGGATGGCATAGCTGTAGATGAGGCAGTCATGGTTGGCATGTACTCAGCAGCATGGAACTGATGTGTTAAGGAGCGAGAGCGGCAAGGCGGGGTGAGCGCAGGTGAGAAGGTGGCAGGTCGTAGTGTGAAGTTCGGGAATACAATGGAGAGCGTTGACCAAGCGCTGTGCTCAGCGTGATCGGGGGATGGAGCGAGACTGGAAATGGACGATTTGGACGTGGGTTTGGAGATGTCTAGGGCAAGGGGAGGGGCTCAAAGGTCTGTTGATGTGATAGTAGCTGGCATGCGGGGAATGATTTCATTGGTGTCATTCTGGGTGAGATATGCGTCGAGTTTGCGTGATTCCCGACAAGTTGCGGCTCTGGTGTGCACTCCGATCGAAAAAGCTGGCAGCGCTGGTTGAAGACGGGGCTCTCTGGGCAGGACAGCCACATTCTGGTGGTACTGGCAAGGTGTGGTGGGCTGCGGGAGAACAATGGTGGTGATGGGGTGCAAGAGGAGTTGGTTTCAATCCAATCTCCTCGCAGTGGGCTCCAAGTGTAGTGGATGACCGGCGGTGGGCATGGATCACGAACAGGGTAGCGAGTTTGAAGGGGATGGATTAAGGGAGGTGAGGTTGGTTTTGAAAATAAGAACGCGGCAGCACATCGAGCTGATTGGGTGGGTCAATGGGACTAGATAGCGAGAATGGGGATTTATTGCATGTCCATTGAGGACGACCAAAACGGTCTTAAATACTGTGTGGCATGAGGCTATGAAATATGTAGACAAGGAGAAAACATAGGAAACTGGGAACATACCATCACCGATTGCATACAGGGAATGATGAGTATCGTAAAAGAGCGAGACGGAACATAGAAAAAGAGAGATGAAAATGAAATGTATTGTACAAGTCCGGTTTGGCATCACAACAGCCGGTTCGTCACATGTCTGAGTGCAGCCACTATGCATTCCTTACAATTTAGTAAGGTTCGTTGAAGCATATCAGGTTCAGAACACCACAAATAGATCGGGGAAATCCAGGGGAGTCTATTGAACCTACTTTTATGAAGGTTCATTACCAAAAACTTGGTAGAAAAAGGCGAAAAACCGCTTTTTTGGGTGTTTTTGGGCAAAAGTGGTAGAGTTTGTAAAGGTTCATAAGGTTCATAACCATCTAGCTTGATAGCCAGAGTGTTAAAACAGGTGCTAGACCCATGCGAACCTTGATCCAAGTTGACAAATTTAGGTTTGTAGCTTAAATATTGTGTTTTTAGGGGTTTTCTTCTACAAATGCATTGCTTCTGGCTCAAACAGGACAAATCAAAGCAAGTACATCAATTGACATTCAATTGCTCATGCCTAGATATAGTAGGTTCATGTGTGTCTACTGATCTCAAGTCCGAAGTAAATGTGTCTAACTCATTACATGCCACTACTAGGTTCGTAATAGGTTCATCAAGGTTTGTAATTGAATTAGCAAACCCAATTAGGTTTGTGGACCCAAAAGGTGAAGCCAAGCAATCAATCAGAGGTGGTAAGCATGACATCAGATCATTCCAGAGAGATTGCACATACAAAAAATCAATGCCATCCATGGCTTCTCCCCCCTCTGAGCTGTACAAGTTAACAATATCTTCATCGTCAGGGAGCTCCACTAATGAAGCTATGACTGGCCCTATGGACTCGTCGTCATCATCATACTCGTCATCCCAACTTGCAGCTGGGGCAGAGTAGATTTCCTTCCTCTTGCTAGCGTGCTTATGCTTGGTAGAAGGGCAAGGGGTTTTGGCAGTGATGAAGGAGGAGGTGGTGGCGGCGTCTGCAAGGGTGGTGTCAAGCTTCCTGATCAACTCAGAAGTGGGCTGTATGCCCAACCTGTGTGCCAGGCTAAAGGCCTGGGGGATGCGAGGATCAAAAGTGGGACCTCCTGTCCCTTGGTAATGAGAAGCTGGCTGGTTGGCCAGCAGATGAGGGTCAATGGTAGCAGGGGGGGCATCAGCAGACGTATGAATGATTGGAGCTTGCTCCAGCCAGATCGAGGAGATGATCTCAGCAACATGGGCAGCATCTTTCTTTTTCTGCTTACAGTGCTTCTTTTTTTCCTTGTCAGTGGCAGGAGAGGCAGAAGCCCCAGCTGCCAGCTGCTGCTGTCCTGAAGTGGATGGCTGCTGCTGCTGGAAAGAGGGCACCTTGCTCTGCTCATTGCACTTAACAGCGCTGATCTTATTTGCCTGGTGGCCCTTCCCCTGACTCTGGAGATCCTTGGTCTCCCAGCTATGCTTCAATGCAGCACCTATCTCCACAACTGATGAATCCTTCGGCTTGTTGGTCATAGAGTCGACCTGGGAGGTGAGATTCTGGATTGTGACATCATAGGTATTGGGTACCTTCACCAGCAACATCATGCCAGCGATTTTGAAGTCTAGCAAATAACCAGCAGTCTGGAACTCCATCAACAAGTTATCAAAGTTGGTAAGGTGTGGAATGGAGTTGGAGTTGGCAGGAATGGTATGGGCTAGGATCTTCTTGAAGATGACATAGACAGACAAGATTGTCTGCTTGTTGTACTCATCGGCGAGAGCGTCATAGAGCTTTTTGGCTGTGGTATGGACTTCAAACTTGGCCTTGATGGCTGGCAAGACATGGGACAAGATAGTCCCAACACAAGCATCATCAGCATTGTGCCATTTCAGGTAGTTTTGAACCAGAGTCTGGTCCTTGTTGTCTGTAGGGGCCTTGGGAGCATACTCTGACAGCTCAATTGCCCAGAAGACCTGCTGGGCCTTGAGATATGTAGATTCACCCTCTTGAGATGGGATCAACTCCATCTATCCTTTTGGACTGACAGAGGTTCTCATCCTTTGAGATGATCTGGCACATCAACTGACTGTTAAGTCAGGATGCTAACTGGGGCTCATAACCTGTTGAACTTGCACTGTTCCAGGCAACACATATTAGGTGTCAAGCCTGTACTTAGTTTAATAACACGACGACCCCCGAGATCTACACTGGGGCAACAACTCTACCATACCAGGTAACCATGTACTCACTGAGGGATGAGGACTGGGCTTGGAGGCTTTGTCTGGTGATGGTGGTTCAAGGTAAAGAAGTTGTTATTATAGCAGAGTTAGAACTCTACACTTTATACTAAGTACGCTACATATTAAGTAAGCCTTTCTCATGTACTGAATATACACTACTCAGGCTATAGATAAGTGTCCTATAGTTGGTCACTTTCAACAGTTGGTTTTCGACATGCTG
>JBBPMF010000625.1:0-20957 GCA_038090175.1 Austroboletus eburneus | reverse complement strand
GCGAGGTCGTACTAATCTACAGAAGTCTACTTACAAGCCAATGAACTATTAGGATCCCACGGACGTGGTTAAGGGCATTCGCCTGTAATTATCTCAACTCCCTATGAAATGGCAACGTGAACATTCCGACTAGTGGTAAGACACCGCGGAGGCTGTGATGTCCGGCTTTTCATCCGGTGGCACGGTGACGCCAGCAACCTCATTGTATCCGGTGTAGTAGGGGTTTTCTATGATAGCCCACTGGGATTGTGCTCGAGCCAACGGAAACAGGCTCGATAAAAACTAGGTGAGATCAATTACCTCCTGTGCTTTTCTCTTGATATGTTCCTCTTTATTGATCCGCTTTGGCTTCCACTCGTCAGATTCATCATCATCTTTCAGGTCTCGAAGACGTTTCAGTTCATTCCGTTACAAGCACATGTTGAAGAGCACATGCAACCGGCTAAAGAACAGAAGCACGCCTCCAAACTTCGTATGCACTCATCTATTTTGTCTAGTTTGACATTCTCGGAGGTGACGTAGGACCTGAACTCACGATCAGCATTTGCACCTTTCAGAGTTGACTTTGGAGCCACGACATCGGCCTGTAACACGGCTTATAGCGAAACTCTTAAATGGAGGTGGAATTGAATAATCATACTGAGTGGTTTATATTTGAAAACAAAAGTCAACGTTGGTTCGTTGTTGCAAATTAGATGTTGGCAGTGAGGGCGTTGTGATTTGAAAAATTCCGTCCCAAATCTATGTAGGGGGTCAGAATGAATCATTGTTATGCAATACTTGCCCGACGCAATGAACTATCGCCTTCTTGCTTCTTTCGTGAAACCTTGTTGTCGTCATGTACGGGTTTGTCTTTCTTCAAGACGCTAGTGTATTTCTTCATTTCATTGATCACAGTACCACATTGAAATTGAATTATCAACCGATTCTCTCCGGAGTATTTGGAGATTGTTTATCCAGAAGGGAATCGTCATCTGTTGATGTCAGCTTCATATAGTACGGGTTCGGAGTATGTTCACCGCTCAACTGAACTCGAGGATACATTTCCGCTTTGTGATCCGATTAATAAAGTAGGAGAGTTCACCTGGCCGCCGTGCTTTTGACGCCAAACTCGCCGGGCGGAATGTGTTTGGATTGGCAAGCCAGCCCGTCCACAGATAGATGTAGCTGAGAACCTGTTACGCGAGCTTCTTCATAGCACGTCCATTTGACACTAAATAACTAGAGCCAGAGAAGTCAAGGAATGATATATTGAACGAGATAGTACCTCCGAGGCGATCCAACACGTCACTTTTGTTGGGCTCCATCATACTGCTCCAAGACCTTTCCATCAACAATTACGTCCGCGGTAAATGCGAGTCCGAGCTGCATATGATGATGACGTGGCAATTGCTGTGAGTGACTCTACGCGTCAGCGTCGCGAAGCTTCATGCGTGAGACGCGCACTGTCGTGACTTATAGTACTTGAAAGGCCAATGAACTATTAGTAGGATCCCACGGATGTCAAGGGAACCTTCTTTGAGACAACGCCGGGGCTGCTTTAACTCCCTACAAAATGGCAACTGGCGACAGCATTGAACGTTCCAACACTCCAAAGCAACTTGCTCCAAAATACTATAATCGGTTTCTGTCCGACGCTGCAAAGGAAAGGAAACCCAGTCCAAGCAGGTTCTTCATGATCGATCGATAGAACTAAATATCTAACCATGATCCCATAGTCCGTGGTCTTTACCCTCTCGAAAACAAACCCGGGGTAATATCTCTGCTAGCAGGGAAACCCAACGATGCCATGTTTCCCTTTGATTCCTTCTCTTTTACCATCGCAGACCCCTCTCATTCGTCCCAATCTATCCCGATCTCCCTCACCGGTACGGATCTCGCTGCAGGTCTCCAGTACGGTCCGACAGCCGGACTGCCGCGCCTAATTGACTGGTTCTTTGGTTTACAAGAGCGTGCACATGGCAGAAGGCGCTCCGAGGGATGGGGGCTCACAGTCGGGAATGGCTCCCAGGACGTGATCTTCAAAGTGTGTGCCCCTTTCCCACCAGCCGTCTTTTCTAATTTTAATCAGGCTGCCAACGCAATTATGAACCCTGGGGACCCCGTATTGATTGAGGCACCGGTATACGCGTAAGATTCCCTTGGCAGTGTTGCCCCAACAGCGCCACTGATCGCCCCCAGCGGTGTTCTCCCTATTTTCCGGTCTCTTCATTGCGAACTCGTTGGTCAGACCGGTCCGATTTAGTTGAATTGAACTCTCAAATCGTTCGCAGAGGTTTCCACGGATGAGAATGGCGTCTGTTCGGCTCATCTTCGCTCTATCCTAGAGAACTGGCGGGAGGGGAAACCAACACCCAAGGTCTTCTATACCGTTCCGGTACGCTATGCTCATTTCGATCGCTCGCTCGCTTTTGATTCGAAAGTGATAGTATGGCTGTAACCCAACTGGTATGACCGCCTCGATCGAACGTCGAAGAGAAGTACTTCAACTTGCCCGAGAATTCAACTTTTTGATTCTCGAAGGTGCGTAATAACCCCATTCCTGTAAGCTCTTCGAGGGCGATAACGGCTATCGATCTAGATGATCCTTATTATTACCTGTATTTTGGCAAGGCGGAGCGGCCACCCTCGTACTTCAAACTAGAACTCGAGATGCCCGAACTCGGTCGCGTGCTCCGCTTTGACAGTTTCTCCAAGATTATCTCGGCAGGTATGCGCATGGGTTTTGCGTCCGGTCCGAAGCCAATCATTGATATCATGGATCTCCATGTATGTTCTTATTTGCCTCTGACATGCGGGTGGTGTATGCATGTGCATGTAATACATCCTGATGTCCCTGCCCAGACCAGTTTTGCCCACTTGCAAGGCTCTGGTCTCGTACAAGCGATTACACTGGCACTGGTCGAGAAATGGGGATACGCCGGATTTTTCACCCACACGGAGGCTGTGTCCGAATTCTACAGAGAAAAGCGGGATACGTTTGAGAAGGCACTGCAAACCCATCTTGCTGGTCTTGCAGAATGGAAGAGGCCCGAAGCGGGCATGTTCTTCTGGTGAGGTCTCTCTCCCTTTTTTGGACAATCAAATTAAAGCCACATGGTCCGGGGACGTCCCGCGCGAGACGTTTCCACCAGGCGATGCAGGCTGCGTCTCGCTGATGGACGGGAGCCATCGGTTTCATAAGATCATGTATTGACGACTTGCGTATTCGGACAGGTTCAAGCTCCTCATCAACGAGGATCCCAACGAGGAAGGCGATTCAAAAGAGCTGATTCAGACCAAGGCGTACGAAAACGGCGTGCTCGCCCTTCCCGGTACAGTTTTCCTTCCAAACGGACAGAAGACGGCCTACGTGAGGGCGGCATTTTCTCTTTCTACCGCAGAACAAGTCAACGAGGCAATCAGACGACTCAGGGAGGTCTTGTTGCGCGTGCGGAACGGGAGATAGTTTTCGGAATTTGGTATACTGCAAACATGGCAGAGGGCTTTGCTCACGATGTTGTATAGGATATCACAAAGTCAAGTTTGGAACGAATGGTTTTCTCATACTGTTTTGGTCGTCAATGCATGGCTTATGGGGTAAGCGCCTGGCCTGCTGGGTCTGCAATGGTGATCCTCCTCCAGAACCCGGAGAAATAACATCCGTTCGCTGATAGTGAGATGATATATACATCTCGTTCTTTCGTCTTGTCGACCCTGGCATCCCCTATGGCTGGCGTACGGTCACCAATTCAACGTGCAAGCTTAAACGTGGGCATCATGCTATTCCGGGACGGCTGAAACGACCCCTCGGGTACCAGAGAACAAGGACGGTATTCTTGGTAGAAATTTGGAACACGCGTTCGATCCGGCCACCGGGGTTTGGTATAGTATTGTGCGATGATGCGTGGACAACGCGTGTATGATTACTCACGGGATAATTTCTCCTTTTTTTCGTCGGCCATCTAGCGTCTTCTTCGGCCGAAACGCGAAGTAAAGAAACGACCGGTTCGTGCAAGGTGATAGTAACGGCCCATGTGTCTCATCCGCCATCTCGTGGATATCGGTGATCAGGCCAGTTTCGAGAACACGTCGCGACGCGTTTTCAGAGACGACATGAATGAATGACGACTACATTACGAACAAACAGAGGCATTCATCCACCTGAGTCACGTCGACTCGTAACTGGCTTGGCGAAATACAATATCCGCGCTCGCCGCACATCATTCGACCACCCGATATCAACGTTGCCCCACTGTGAAAGAAGAAAAAGAACAATCCCCCGGATCCTGTGACGACGAAAGGTCCGTCAGGGACTTATGAACGGCGGAACGATGTGAACGGGGAATTGCAACACGAAGTGGAGTAAATGCCCCTGCAGGATCACTGTGTGCTCTCTCCAAATCTCCTGATCTGCGCACATGGTCTCAAACGGACCATTAGGTGACTCGGAGTGAGTGTAACTTGGCCCGTCTTGACCCCGACAGGCGAACGGCACGGAACTGAGGTCGAGGCTGCGTTGTGACGTTGGCATGTCGGCGCTTTACATACGTGCCTTGGAGGCTACTAGGGCACTGGTCTTACTTCACTCAAGGCGAGGAAGCGAACACGTCTTTTTTTTTTCCGTTCATCTCCATCCCGTTCACTTGCTTGCTTCGTCCGGGTGAATTGCAGTTCGAACGGCCGGGTAAAAGGCTCGGAGTGATGGGGTCATTAAAACGAACGCATCTGGAGGCGATTACGGAGACGATGTGGATCAGCTCGCACGGCATGGAGTCTAAAGGTGCGTCGTCATCATACGCCTCGAACGAGATAAGCGAGATGCGGTTATCAGTACTTAGGTTTGCGCTAATTGCGCAATTCTACTCGAAACGTCATTTTTTCCTTGCGAATCCGCATTTCTGGATCCGACGTCGTCCTAGGTAATAATCAATGGGGAGGACCACGGATTATAGTAAGTACGAGCCACGCATCGGGGGCGAAAGTCGGGGTTATCTATCGCGTGCTGATGGCACTCATGCCATGCTGAAACAGCGGAATGATACCGCTCTTCGCAGGTTTTCCTGCACCGTGAACAAATTGGCTGGTGTATATGTAATCACCAATGAAGAAGGTGGAGCCCGTTGCGCTCATCATAAGTTTGGGACCCCAAAGGACTGGACCCTGCATCTGTGAAAAGGGAAAATCAGGTTTGCCAACGAGTTGCAGCCAAAATCGCTCTACGGTGTTTGGCCGCGAGCGACGTCGTAATGGGATGGATCATATCCGTATCTCGAGTCAAGAAGCAAGTGGTGGGAAACCCCCGCTGGCATGACGACGATAGTAAGAGAAAGAGGCGCACGGATGACATTTTGTGCTAGGCGAGAGCAAACCGTCGTGCTGGATTTTACGTCGACAACTCGAGGCCAATGGCTTAATGCGTCGTTCCAGGCGGCTTAGACTATTTGCTCGATTACGGCGACGATGAGCGCCCGCCGTCTTATTTCCAGTTCGCCCTCGACTTACCCGAACTTGGATGTGCTTCTCTTCGATGGCTTCGGGAAGATTATATCAGCAGGTAGGCGTTTCGATTGGGTATCAAATCATTGGCAAGGTCCTTATCGACACTATTAATATTTAGAACAAGTCCAGGACGTTCAGGTGTGCCCAATGTCACCGATGTAAAAACAATGATGGAATGATATTAATGGGGGACAGTCCGGTTTGTCAGTTGCGAGGCCTTTACGCGAAACGTTTACAGGACTAAACATATGGAGGCGCTTGGGGGGACGTGGAAGAAAGACGCAAACGTGTGACAGGATCGTTTCCTGGTGCATTTATCCTATAGAGTCGTTCCTTTTCAAATTCGGCGGAGGGTCGTGTAGTTGCCTACGCGCGACATGTGCTGATGGCGGGCTGAAAAAGACAGGGTAAGCTCCTTCTGAGCCCGAGCCCCGGGGGGCGTGGAAAGTGACCTATTTGACCAAAGTACTGCAGAATGGGGTTTCGCGCTCCCGAGAATATCTACCTCCCATAACGGCAAAGTCCGCTGTGTGGCTCAGATGATGGCGTCGGAGGGGAAAGATACGGGTAAAAAAAAGAGGGTTGTAAAGAGCGATCTAGGCCTTAGAGAGTAGGTTAGTGGCACTGATGGTGGTGGTAGAGTGAGAAGAAGGGTCTGGTTATGGGTAGATGCGGTGCTTTAGATAATCTATGGTGACAGAAGTTGAGTCAGGAGCAACATCTCCGCGAACAAGCGACGATCAAATTTGGGCAGCGGGCCCGATGTATAGGAGACGAGTCACCGAGAAGGCTACAAAAAGGGACGGATGGGCGTGAGTAGACACGCAGATACGCCCTGAAGAGCTGCGGAAAGCGAACAAAGGTGCGTGAAGGTGTGTGGACGACGTTTGACGTGACATAGATAGTCACGTCATGGGTGCACAGACTTTATTACCTTAACCTACCTCACAAAGACACACGCGATGGCTGTGGTGCACGATACCGCTCTGGCGAACGGGTGTTTTCTGGTGAGCTGCGAGAGATGCGGGAAGACGACTTGGAAGGTGTGTGCAAGTTCTGTTGGCAGCGGGTGCGGCTGACGCTGTGGAGGGATGTGGTCGGCATGCAGAGGAGGTGAGTGGGTACCCTTTTCGAAGACACCCCCCTCTGACTCGCGCGACCCTGGACACCGCTGTTGACGCAGGTGATGAAGGGTGTAAAAGAACAAGATAAATGTGTGTGTGAGCGTGCCTAAGCGAGCGGCGGGATAATGAAAAGAAGGGCGTAGGCGACAAGGGGCTGATCCTGTCACTGATAAACTGTATCAACTTTTATTACACACTGTCCGGGGGTCCTCCGCCCTGTCCGTCCATACTACCTTGGCCTCCTCTCGACGCCGTCCTGCTCTTGCTCCTGCTCCTGCTCCCCTTACATCCGTGCTCTGCTCGCTATTCATGTCGTCGACCTAGCAATGCTCGCCCAAGACACACCCGAACCCGCCCAGCCATTCGATCCTCCTGGCTCCGTCCGCATGACCCAGGAACTCCGTTTTCGTTACAGCGACGACAGGCGTCCCAGACTGAACCAGTACCTCCGCAGCCACCGCGTAGGCAAGGGCCAGCACGGCGAGGTATGGGTCTGCTGGGACCTCCTCAACAATCGCCGCGAGGTGGTCAGTCGCCCTTTCTCTCCCTCCTGCTCTCCTCAGCTCCCGCTGCCACCAGGCAGTCAAGGTCGTCAAGCGCAACAACCCACGTGCGGAGAAGATGAACCTTCTCCGCCGGAGGAACCTCCCGACCTCCCCACACACGCCCCTCACCGACAAGCTCGGCAGCCTCGAACAAAAGATACGCAAGGAAATCGCTATCATGAAAAAATGTCGCCATGGACACATCGTCCGTCTCCTCGAGGTCATCGACGATAAGCTCAACGATAGAATCTACATGGGTAAGCTCCACTGCCCCCCCTCCTCCCCCCCCGCTCTCCACCCCCGAATCCGGCACATTTCTCTCCCTATCTGCTTCCTGACTTCGCGCCATGGGCGAGTATCTCAATCGAGGAATAATGA
This sequence comes from Austroboletus eburneus, assembly GCA_038090175.1. Lineage (NCBI taxonomy): Eukaryota > Fungi > Basidiomycota > Agaricomycetes > Boletales > Boletaceae > Austroboletus > Austroboletus eburneus. The sequence continues at coordinate 13,429 of JBBPMF010000625.1, read as the reverse complement.
CCCCGTGGCTGCAGCTCGGGACACGGTATGATAGGGTGTTCTATCCTTCTTTCAATCTCACCCGCTCACGCTTTCTTTCTTAGTCATGGAGTATCTTGGTGGCGGAGAAATAAAGTGGCGCAACGAACAGAATCAACCAATCCTGCAGGTGGATCAATGTCGACGAATCTGTCGTGACGTTATCCTTGGTCTAGAATATTGTCCGTGGGGGTTTCATTCCGTATCCTTCCTTCTCTGATCGTTTGCCTTATCTTTTTCTCAGTACATTATCAGGGAATCATTCACCGTGACATAAAGCCGGCGAACCTTCTCTGGACCGCGGACCGTCAAATGGTCAAAATTACTGATTTCGGCGTATCTCATTTTTCCTATGCCCAGCGCCTGGCTGCTGCTGGTCGTGGTCAGGTCGCGCTCGACGACCCAAACGATCCAATCCTTTTGGACGATTCAGACCTGTCAAAACGCGCCGGTACTCCCCCTTTCCTTGCCCCTGAGGTGATCTCCGAGTATACTAGTGCTGAGCCGTCGCCAATAATCTCCGCATCTGCCACCTCTGCAACACTCCATTCCAACAAATCCGCTACCCACATCAATTCGTCGTCCACCGTTAAAGGGTCGCCTGTCGTTCTCCACCGTCAGCCTATCACGAAAGCCATCGACGTCTGGGCCCTGGGCGTTACCCTCTACTGTCTCTTGTTCGGACACATTCCATTCAGGGCTCACGAATCCAGCGAATACGTCTTGTATCACGTCATCTGCAACAATGACTGGGAACCTGACGAGTGTATGGGCAGCGACCGTAAGCTGACGGGAGGTAGACGCCCACCCAAGACACACGAAGGTTGTATCGTCATGAGTCTTCTCGACAAGTTTCTTCAAAAGGACGTCCGGAAGCGTATCACTCTCGATGATGCTAAAGTGAACATTTTCTTGTCCATTGACAGAGTTGTACTTAAACATTGCTCTAGCGTTATCCTTGGTTTCTGAACGACATCCGGAATTCCGACGTGTGGCTTAGTCAGACGTCGCCCAGCAAGAACGACATGGTCATGGTCACCGAAAACGAGACTCGAACAGCGATGACGACAGCGAGATTCACCTGGGGCTGGCAAAAACGACTGACGAATCGCATCTCTTCCCTCTTCCGGACCGTCCGTGTACCTCGTTTCCGCCCGACCACCAGAAATGATGGCGACGACGACAATGCTACTGCTGCTCACTCGCTCCCTGCCGTCGCAGTTGGACGCCATAAAAGTGCTGGCGCGCGTTTAGCGGGCTCCGAGAAGAAGAAGAAAAGATCTACTCGTTCGGTCATTCTGCAGGACAGTACTACACCGAACGCAGGTCGGAGAAGGGAAAAGTCTATCGAAAGATGGGCACGATCGGCTGCAGACGCCTCTTCTCAAGACCCCAACTCGCACTCTGTACGGGCCGCTACGGACCGATGCGGCTCAATGGTCCTTGCTACGTCCGGGGGACATCCTATAGCGAATTCCTCACGCTCGACGGGATCCCAGAGTCGGCCGTCAAGTCGCGGAAGGGAAGGTTCAGACACACCGCTACCAAATGATGAGCGTTCGCGTCATCGCTTTTCCCTTTCTTCTATCTGGCGTCCCCATTCATCTCATAAAACAACCTCCCAGGCTTCCTCGCCACTGGACTCATCGTCGGGTGTGTCCGTGTTCCAAGACAATGCTCTGAAACCTGGGCCGTCGTTGGACATTATGGCAAGGCGGAGTGACGAAGTGCTCCGGCATCATGGGAAGGATTACTCACGGAGCGTGCATCACAGCCCTGGCGTTCTCACTGCTGCACGACGCGCCTCCAGTTGGGGTGAGCCGGTAAACTATGTGGAGGACGTGACAAGTCTCAACTCTGGCGAACAAGACGGCATAGACGACGACGCCATGTTCTTGGGAGCTGGCGGTGTAGAGTCAACCACACTCGTGTCGAATCTTCCTCTCGGTCTCGGCCAGGTAACGGAGGCCATCAACAATCATGCCTCTACTATTTTGCGGCACCCACAACCGGAGCGATTACTTCTTGGGCCGGCAGTACAGATTTGTTGCGACCTCCCTCACGATTGCACGCCTAATCGTCATCACCGCTCGGCAGCGACGAGTCCCAGTCCTCTCCATTGTGTCACATACGAGTCGGACCTCAATCATACGAGTGAGGAAGAATACGAAGACGTCGATTCGGATTCCAGTTTCTTCCCCAACACGACGACAGCTAGGGAGCGCGAAGTGCTTCGCGCCAACACCAGTCGAATATACGGGGAAGACGATGACGAGAGCGACGAGGGCATCGTTCCGATAGAGGTCAAGCGACGTCGTCCGTCCGTATCGGTGACTGCCGCGTCTCCACCGCCACTGCCGCCGTTATCGGATGTATCAGACGAGGTAGGGAGACGGGCAAAGGGCATGTCGAGCGACCCCTAACGGACATTGATCTCCGCATGCGCATTCAAATTTACTGTTTCCCGATATCCCGATATGCAATTTCCCGACGTAAATCGGGCTTCATTTCTCTCGTTTCGCTTATGAATCTTTTTTTTTTCCGGCTCACATCATACCGCTGTTTTTCAAAATAGATGCGTGCCAATATATGCACATGTGGGTTATATCGTCGTTTCGCACCGATCTATCCCCTTTTTTTCATTCTACAGTGCCCCATGATGAATTTCATGTTTCATGTTTTTCCTTTCTGTTTTCTGTATCTTGTTTTCATGACATCACTTTTTATCCGCCCATTAACCCAATGGGCACTTGCTCATCGTTGTACTTTTTCACCCTTTGACTATGCGTTCCACCCCTGCCTTTTCCATTTCTGCCTCATTGCATTTTTTTTTCTTGCCACGGGCGGACGATTATCATACAGGGACTCGTGCCCCTCTGTCTCTCATCCATATACACATAGATGGTCACCCCTTTATCGTTCCCCTCTTATGATCGGAACGAGGGGAAAGACTCCTATTCTAGACATTCAAGTCCCGCGTATTGTACTTGTAGAGTGAAGCTAGGGTGGATGTGATATATATACACAACGCTTGCTGACTAGAGACTGTCATTTCCCGGGGACCATGCAAATCAGTTCTAGCGTATGTCAACTTAGGTAATGAAGATGGCATCAGGGTAGTAGAGCCGCGGCTCCCGTCTTAGGTCGACTCGGATCGTTGAGCATTTCCTGGACCTGTGCTTCCAACTCTTCTGGGGACGACGCCTTTACCGTCGGATTAGGTTTCCGTTTCGCAGCCTGTGCTAGTCGTTCTTTTTCTTCGCCCGGTAGAATAGGTCGACCAGCAGCGAGAGCGGCAGATTTATATGCCTTCCACGGCTCACCTCCCGTGAGGTCCAAGATTTCCTTGGCGATCGTCGTCGACCACTTGTCGGACATGTCCACCGTCGACGTCGTACCGTCCTCTAATGTCAACGTCGTGAACAACGGCGGGGAAATAAAAAAAGAAGACGAAGACGAACCAAACTCGAGCGTCGCCTGGGGCGCCCACGCCTCCTCACGCGTCTTGGGGATCCTGCGAACAGAAATATCGAGCAGCGGATTGGCCCAACGTATTCGAGGAAGCTCTTCTTTGACGAAATGTCTGAAAAAGAAAGAGTGGGTTGGAAAAAAAAAAAAACCGCCCTCGACGTTGGTCGGACTGACCGTGCACCCATGTGGTCGTTTTTGGCGGCGTATGTCAAACTGATGCGTCGGAGTCCGTTGAGCGACAGTCGGGGGCCCACATTGAGGTGTTCGAGGATACGAGAGAGGTGGGATGGGGGTGGGATAAATTTTCCGCGTCGGCGTGGCATAGTGCGCGCGCCCTGTCACGTCGGAATGAGCGGAAAGGCTGACGATGGGCTTTGTTTGGTCGTATTGAATTCAAAAGGTGTCTGAGTCCTTCCTATCGTGGAAGTTCAACACGCTATAGATGTTCCGTCGAAGCGGTCCCATCCAAAAGAGATCTATACCTCATGTTTCAAACGTCCTCGCAATCGCTAGCGGCAAGGGTGGCGTCGGGAAAAGCACCATCGCAGGTACGCGTCCTGTTCTTCGCCCCACATGTGCCTATTTTGACGCACGCACGACCCGTTCCAGTGAACCTCGCCTTTGCGCTCGCCATGACGAAACCGCCGCGTCTCGGACGCACACCTCGCATTGGCATTCTCGATCTCGACATATTCGGCCCGTCCGTACCGACGTTGATGGGTCTTTCACACGCGGACGAGCCCGCCTTGACGTCCGGTATGCCCACCTCGCCCTGTCTTTCTCCCTTCTTGGCACTATGTCTGAAAACAAAGGTGGCGCGATGGTGCCTATCATGAACCACGGACTGCCGACTATGTCGATGGGATACCTCCTACCAAAATCGACCGAGAACAAGCCTAGAGAGGATGCCGCGGTCGTATGGAGAGGGCTGATGGTCCAAAAGGCGGTCCAACAGCTGTTGTTCGACGTCGATTGGCGGGAATCGGGACATGGTCCCGGTCTGGACGTCTTGGTGGTCGACATGCCACCGGGAACGGGCGACGTTCCCTTGACGCTCGGCCAATTGGTCGTCGTGAACGGTACGTCCGCCCTCCTTTTTGGTGTATCAGAACCTTTTTTTTTGCACGGTACGAAAACAGGAGCTATCATCGTATCGACGCCGCAAGACGTCGCCCTCGCAGACGTACGACGCGGAATAGCCATGTTTCGTAAAATCTCTGTCCCTGTATGTTCCCTTTTGCGCGCTTTCGACTTTTTTTTTTTTTTTTTAATTCTGATGTACGAAAACAGATCGTCGGAACCGTTCTCAATCAAGCGTACTTTATCTGTCCTTCTTGTACGACGCCGCACGAACTTTTCGGCTCTTCTCGTTCCTTTCGGTCCATCTCTTCCACCCTCGGAGTCCCCGTGCTAGGCGAGTTTCCACTCGTCAAAGAAGTGAGCACTGGGGGGGATGAAGGTATACCATATGCGCTTGCAGCTAGCTCACGGCAAGCAAAGGGGGACGATTCTGGAGGTGCGGTATGGAGGAGTACGATGGATGCTGTCGCGCAAAAAGTTTGGGAATACATCACCTAAACGAAAATGAAAATTTCTTGTCTGATTATCCACAGCTAGAGCAACAAAGGCTCAGAGGGCGAACGACGCGCGGACGCAGCACAACTGTAGCTTAAAAGTATTAAATAGATATCATCGTGGTTGTCATGCACATTTCGTTTTGAATACACATTACACATGAGCGAGATGAAAAAAAAGGATGGTTGTGAACGAAAGAGCGACGAGTGATATGAATGTGTGAAAAAGGCATGTAGGATAGGACATCTGAATCGTTGCTGGTAAAAACCTATGAACTGGCATGAAAAAGAGGCGAAGGGTAACAAAGCATTGTGCATCTGAGTGAGAAAGAGAAAGAGAGTGGCGATAGATAGATAGCATGATAACCATATGCACACGAAATGCAAAAAGACGCGGGAAAAAAAGAGAGGGAAATTCGAAACCGAGGGATCGCATCACGTCGGCCATCCACCCGCGATTCGCGCAGCCCCATACCCGACTCTCCCCATGATGTTCCACAACGTCGACGTACCATCATATCCAAAACCCTCCCCAGGTGCCTGCATCGTGTTAAAACTCGTCCACGCAGCACGGTCATAGTACGTCGGCCCACCAACGGGCGTGTACTGCGCCGCCACGTACGGCCCCATGATCAAGTACATGCACGCCGAGGCACCCATGCAAAACAAGAGCTGCTTAAAAAAGCCGAATCCGAACGAACCTCCGCCGTTCCCAGCACCGTCCGCTTGGCCGTCCTTATCCCCATAGACGTACGTATTGTACACGTTGTAAAACTTGTTCCTCTGCGAGCTGGGTCGTGGACCCGTCTTGGTCGACGCCTCCACGATCTGGTCAATCACGGCGCACTCGACGCCCAGTTCAGCCTTGAGTGACCGCCATTCTTCGACCGTGTCCTCGGAGATGCCGGAAGCGAGCCCGCTGATGGGAAGCTGGAGACCGTGATGCCACTTTTGGAGCGATTCCAGAGGTTCAGAGGAAGTCACTTGCGTGTAGGACGGCGGCAAGTCACTATGCACGAATCCGCCCTTGGGTGTAGGAGGGAGAAGAGTGGACGAGGACGAAGCGAGCGACTCCTCTTCGATGGGTGAAGGTGAACGAGAGGACTCTGGTTCGACATCCTCCTCGGATCGTGACTCTGGCAAATCTTCCGTCTGCGTTTCGATGCTTGCGGTGATGCGAGGGACCGGTAGAAGTTCAGGTTCGGTTTGTATCGCAAAAGAGGTTAGCGGCGTCTCCTCTATTTGCGTGGCAAAAGTGGCAGTGACAGCCTGGGGTTCGGGATCGGTTTGTATTGCGCACACCGCAGTGTACTCGGACGTATGGTATTGTGTCCATGCGTCCGCATACTCCTTTGTCTCTTCAAACGTGACGACCTCGCCTTTTAATCGGCTGCCGACCTTCTGCAGGTAACATCAGCCAAGAAAAATAGACGCTCAAAATAAAGCAACACACCCGCTTCGTCCGGGTGATGATGGTCTGAATGACGTCCTCTTCCTCGGCTTCGGGGTCTTGTCGGTCGTCGTCCACAAGATCCAGAACCTCCTCTTCCTCCTCTTCGTCCATTCCCCACTCGGCACTACCCATCTTACCCAACAGTTCCGCACCCAGGCTCTTACTCACGCTCCCTCTCACGCTGGCATTGCCACTCCCCGTCGGACCGGTACCTAAATTTCTCATCTCGTCCATGTCGAATCGCATCCGATCGATCGTTTCCTTGAGCATCAAGTTTTCCTGCTTTTGCTCGTCCAGCTGTGCGTGGGCTTGTTGAGCAAGCACGAGCTCAGCTTCGAGTTGAGCAAGGCGCTCTTCATACGAATCGTGCTCGCGAAGCAGCTTTTGCGTTTCGTGGTGCTGCAGCGCAGCCGATTCTTGCAGCTCTTTCAGCTCTTGATCGCGCCGCCGGAGGGTATTACGATAACGTTCGGACTCGGCTAGAGCACATGCATCAAAATCATTGCATCATCACGGCGACGGACAAAGTACGAACCGCATTGTTCCTGGTATTGCTTCTGCAAGGACTGGTAGGAGATGCGCGCATTCTCGAGACTCTTTTGCAATTTGGCGATCTCGCTTTCAAGAGCAACCATTTGAGTCGAGTTGACGCGCTAAGCGTGAATGACAGCGTCAGCCTCAAGGGGACCCGCCGAATTTGATACATGTCGGGATTTGAAAAAGGACACACCTCCTTGGCCCTCAACTCCTTCTCCTCCCTCTTCGTTGCGGTGAGTTCACTCTTGAGTTCTTCCAGCCTAGCTTGCATCTCTTCCAGGTCGTTGTCGTGCTCCATGAGTTTGTTTTGAAGCGCGCGGTCCGCTTCGATCAATTTCCTGCTTAGCTCGGTATTGGCTTTTTGTAATGCATCCACTCTGTCCAGGGGTTCAAGTGAAACCGTCGAAGACGTCGCAGAACGATCGAGCACGAGACCCAATGATGACTCGTCGTCGCTGTCCGAGTCTGATCCAGATTCAGACGCAGACCGGCGTGGCATGGGAAGCGAGGAGATACTATCCATGAACGCGTCCACGCCACCCCTAGGATACTGCTCAAACGATGTATCAGGGGACATACTCCCCGGCGAAAGGGACGCTTCGCGATCGCGGTCGGACGCGTCGTAGTGGAACCCAATCGTGTTTTTGGGCAGCGATGCCGTACGTGAGTGTGGGCGTGCAAAAGGAGCGGTTGCAAACGTGGCAGAAGTGTTGGGGGACGTCACCGTGCTAGAAGGCGTTGTGGGATTTGATGGGGCACGTGTACGGCTTGCCCACGAAGAAGGACTGGTCATCGACGACTGTAAACACAAACGCGTGGATCAGCACGACGGCCAGAAACAGATAGCATCCAAGGCGCGCGCACCTCGTTATCACTTGCCCCGCGCGACGAAGATCCGTCGACACTTTTCCGCCGACTAGCCGGCGCGGGTCGCTTTGTCCAACTCGACGGTGCGGTCGTGCTCAGAGGTGTCGTCCTCTGCCGCCGCGACGAATCAAACGCGGACGGCGGGCCGCTCTGCAGCGGTGTTTTGGGGGGCACGCTCGGGGGACGACTCGGCACGCGTGACATCCCAGCCGAACTCGGGCTCGACGACCGCGAGTTGCCGTTGGACGAGACCCGTACAAACGGTTTCCGACCACGTGCATTCGTATACGTCACGTCGTCACCGTCGCCCGAGTCGTCGCTTCCCTCTGGTGCGGAGTCGTCCGGGTCGTCGGGATGCCGTGGCAACAGAGGCTGTTGCTCCGACGTGCTGAGATTTCCCTGTGATTCGCGGGGACTGTTCTTGGTGCGCTCGGCGATGAATTGGAGGAGGATTTGGGGGGTTACTTCGATGTCTGGGTTCTTCTCGAGGAAGGTGTGGAGCAACTCCATTTCCGAGTCGGTGAGGAGGTCGACGTCATTGTAGAGATCGGAAAATTCGCGAATGACGTGCGGGAGGGCGTCTGCGGGTATGGTGGGTTCTTGGGCTTGGTTGACGCGCGACGAGTGGGCGGAAAAGATACGGATAAGGTCCTGTTCGATGTCTTGTATGGAGTCTCGGTTGCGACCGTAAAACGACTGCGCGGCTCGTCGTCACGGAGGGGGATGAGGAGGACATGTGAAGGGGACGTACCATGGAGGGAGATGGTGAAAGCAAACGATACAGAACAAGTCGAGACGCGAACTAGAGAGACTCTTTCAACTTTTCACATCACACTTCTCCACATTTTCGCCAAACACGCCTAAACATGTATCATAGTGTAATCTACTATACTTGGTACCACTACCGCTTTTCCTTGACGAAAAAGTGCAGCATCAAGAAGCTCGCCACCGTCAGAGTAACAAAGAAAATCCCCAGCAATGATATATTCGGCCACCAAAAGGACTGTGGAACTCCACCTTCAGCACCACTCCACCATCAAAGCGCGTGGGACAACACACCTGTGCACGCAATCCGAATATCGACAAGATCGTGGCAGCGGGGACGTCCAGCTCGACTCCGTACTGTACGTTCATTCGTTAGCGGATATCCGTATCCCATGGTCAAACCTCTTACTCGAATCTCCTTGAGCTGCAGGTACCGCAACTCGTTCACAGCGAGCGCCTCGAATGCAGCGTGGAAGAACGAGACTGTGTGCAGCCACTGCAGAAACGGCGTCACTGTCTCCCTGTTGATCAACAAACCCGTAAAGAGGAGACTGCCGATCCGCTTAGAATCACATATCATCACGAGCGGGGATCCAAAAACTCACTTGAACAACATGACCAGCGTTCCCACCAAACTCGCCAAATTCGTCTTCTCGAACGCAATGGATAACAATAGTATCACGCTCGCAGTCGTCAGGTTAAACAATACCAGCGTCAGCATAAACTTCCAAAACGCCGGAACGGTATCAACCAGCCCGACAAGGCCGTACACAATACCACCAAACAGGAGAGGTGGTACCAGCCGCAATGGAAGGATATCAAAGAGAACCTTTGTCCAAGAAACCTAAGGTCAAAGCACAAACACCAAGAAAGACAACTTGCCTTGGACGAGAAATACGTAAACGTGGAATAATACCCGTTCGCTCTATAACCAGCCGTCTCAGTTGTCGAGGAGCTACTCGCTTCTATACTACATACCTTTCCCGCATGAACAGAATCCTTTCGTTTGCGAACAGTCCCAAGCTCGACAAGCACGAGAACCCAAACAGGGCAAGTGTGAAGAAGAATATCCCTGCACGATCATGAGCCACGAGGCTCAATACAAGCAGTGCAACTCACCAAGTCGATTCTGGAAGCCTGCAATGTCATTCCCGACGTTGTGGAAAAAGAGACCGCAGATCACTACCACCCAGATCAGCTTACGCTCGACAAAACAAACACAACACTCACAGGCCAAAGCAATGCTTCCCAGATAATGAGCCGTCAACAATGCCGGATCACGATACAGGTTCTTGAACGCCCTCCCACTCAGGATTCTAAACTGGGTCGTCCAACTTGCGCTGCGCCGACCTCTCAGGAAGCCAGTTTCGCCAACGACGTCACGCATCTCAATCATGCCAGATCGTTCTCCACTGTCGCTGATCGTTCCGTTGGATGGTGCGGAGCCGTTACCCGATGGGAGCGAATTCGCTGAACGAACAGCCTCGAATTCGGCTTGCAGATGATGCGCGGTAGAGCTGTTTTCGTAAGCAACGATGAGCTCGACAAGCTTTGGAGACAGGTCGCGATTGACAAAGGCACCACTCCTTCCATTCCTCACAGTCTCTATCAGCTGTGATGTTTTCCGTTTGATCGTGGAGCTAATGCTCATGCGGAGGCTGGGCGTAGACGATACACGCGTCTGCAACTCCGTTTCATCGAGATTAGGAGTTGCAGGCAACAACGCCCGTTCTTCATCAGAACCAGATGCGTCGGAAGAAGGCAAGCGAGTTGCGTTTGACGAAGGATCGAAAGAAGGGGTCTCAGAGTCGTCAAATTCGTTGGCCGCGTTGACCGTCAGATCGACTGCGGACATGGGTCAGATACGAAATTATGCCATACGAAATAGCGCCACAACGGCGCAAGAACTCACTCAAATAATCAGCCATATTAAATCCAACTGGGCATCCTTTGCCAACGCTCTCCAGCCACTCTCCTACACCCTTTTCCTCGATTTCGCCGTTTCCATCCGCGTCATCAACCAGCTGAGGAGTTGCAATGGATTTCATAGGACCAGCCCACGCACACCGACCTTTGGCGAGCACGATAAGCTCATCAAACAGGGCCACAATCCCGCTCCTAGGTTGATGGATCGTAAGAATGACAGTACGATTGTAAGTTCGAGCAAGATTGGAGAGCGATTCGATGACGGATTGGGCGTTGTACGAGTCAAGACCTGAAAACACACATCAGGATCATGGATCAACCGGAAAGAAGTCAACCACCCACCGCTGGTAGGTTCGTCGAGGAACAGTATAGAAGGGCTCGTCACTAATTCACAGGCAATCGAAACACGTCTCTTCTCTCCTCCCGAAATTGAACGCTTGCCTATGATGCACGGAATCAGAGAAGCGTGCATAAGAAAATAGATGAAATGTGACGACTCACCGCTCCCACCGATCCTCCTGCTCAAAATACCCCTGATTCCTAGCTCTTCCAACGTACCATGCACTCTTGCAATCTTTTCATCTTCCGACATCTCTCTCGGTAACCTCAAGAGTGCGCTATACAATACCGTTTCGTACACTGTCAACGTTTCCATCAACGTGTCCTCTTGATCTACGTATCCAGACACCCGTCGGACTTGAGCAGACGTCACAGACCGACCATTGATGAGAATTGATCCATTGACCGAGCCGACTTTGGAACGGTGTGCCAGAATATCGAGTAAAGAAGATTTGCCACTTCCCGAGGCACCCATGATGGCAGTCAACTTTCCTGGCCGTGCTACGCCGCGCACGTCTTTCAACACCTCTAATCCATTGGGAAGGGTATAAGAAAGTGACGAGAAGTGGACTGTGGCGGGAACATGTTCTGGGTGAGAAGGTGGATGTCTTGGATCCGAGGGAAGAGCAATGGGACCTGCGCGGGGAGATACGGGATGTGTGTGACCCACGTACCAAAGAACTATCTAAATGGATAACTGATAAGCGAGTGGAGGGCGCGGAACTATGCAAATCATCCGTACCCGCAACAGTCAGAATGACAATGAGACCGGCACCAGCACTGCTGAGCGCTATCCATTTAGTATTGTCTGGCTTAGCCGGGCGCTGCGGGTCCGGTAGAATCTAATAAAAACCAATAGTTAAGCCCACGAAACGACATACCGTGTAACCAGGGACTTGGGAGTAGTGCAAGCACTCTCCTCCTTCACAGTCGAGTGTAATGTAGGCGTCTCCGAATATGTCATTGATAAGCGAGTTCATAGCTGGTTCTTCGAACCGACACCCTTGACCCGTCTTGCAACTAAATTTTGCGGGACCGCGGATCTCTTGTACGAGAAAGTCGGAAATGTCTTGAAGCAGATCATGAGTGGAGGAGCGAGAACGACGGGAAAGAAAACACACCGACGCTGCCGTCCTCGCCACAGAGGAATCGGCCAGGTATACACTTGCATCTGATTTTATCGCAGGCATACGCAGTGCTATTCGCATCGTAACCGACTTGAGACTCGGATAAGCAGTCATCGAGAGCACAGTAAAACGATTCTTGTTGGGCAGTCCAGAATTGGAAAGAACAGGTCGACGTTGCATTGTCGCAACTGAAAGTCACCTGGGGAGGTCGATTGGGAAGCATGTCGAGAATCTTGCGGTCTGAAAGGGTATGAGCAAAGCAACGAGAAAAGGAATATGGCTGCATACTAGTAATGTCACACATTTGATGATTGTTGAAGACGGTTTCGCCACCCTGGTAGCAAGTCATGTTTGCTACCGCGTCGTCGTCATTGAGACTATCGCGGATTACACCGGGGAGGGAAAAACCCACGCATGCGGCGTCGGTCTTGCACACTGGTTGGATATAAACGACGAGGTATGCGAACGTGAAGAAGGGACGACAGCACCATTGCAATTGATGCCACCCCAGCCGTCTTTGCACTCGCACGGGTCGTCGCCGCGGAGGGTTCTGTGATCGCCGTCGGCGAGAGAGTCGCATTCTGGAGGAATCAAGACGGGTGCGGAAAGTGGGAGGAAAGGACGGACGAGGAGTGAGACAGTCAATTCCGCCCCAGCCGGGAGGGCACTTGCACTGGCCATCGTACTCGTTGCAGACGCCGTACTGGCCGCAGGTGAATACGGGCAGAAGGCAGTTGAAGCAAGGAGGACATTTCTCTGAGAGAATGGCTGAGCAAGGAGAGGGAAAGGAGAGAGAGAGGGACACAGACTGGTCAGGTCAGAGACGGACTGGAGAGTCTGCAGACAGACACGTGAGGGCCGGCAAAGGGAACTGGAGTGTGACTCACGGAGAAGTAAAAGGACGCGTTCGAGGAAAGAACTGGCTGGGAGAGTAGAAATGCGACTAGCCACGGATACTGCATGTCGTCGCTCCTTCAAACTGAAGCTGCCCCGTTTTGGCGCCCACTCTTTGCATGTCGTGGGAAAATACTAACCCACCATGCTCGTCATTACAAGTGCGGTTTCCACTTCCCTACCCATCTGGCAAGGATGCTGATCAGCAGATAGACATTCGAGCGACAGACATCGCTCTCGGTCTCAGACGAATCCCCGCAGGCTTCTACATTGTTGTATACCACAGCGCTCTTGAATGGAAGACCGGAAACAAGCCTGTATGTGTCAATAATGACGTCGTCCAGTGGGATGATTCTATCCCAATGTAAAATTTCGCTCTTCGTCTCTCATCAGTTCTGAGCGAGCTCGTAGACCGCTTGATCCCTCCGCCATTGTTGATCTAGAGATCTATGCCTCCT